>JAOVVI020001898.1:0-18979 GCA_028571085.2 Nepenthes alata
CAAACACATGTTTATTCATGAAATCAATGCCATAAATCCAAATACATATACAAAATCATGCATTTGAACAAAAAATCCCCAAATTTTTGAGCTAGGGTTTCGCAATAACCTTCCGGACTTTATATACTAAATACTTTTTTATTTATGAAATCGAAGCTATATATTGTAATACATATGGGTAAATATGAAATATATCCAAACAATTAAGAGAAACATGCTTCATTTACATTAAATATAGAACAAGAGAATTTTAGAGTATAAACACCATTTTAGAGATAATAAAAAGCGGTAATAACGGAGCATAACGTCCGAGGTACACTTGCCTTCACCCGATTTACCGTTTTTCTCACTTTGATTGGATGAAAATTGGTAGAGAGACCCTTCCCTTTTACTTCCCTTCTCTTCCTCCTTTGCTGCTTCAGCGTTTGTGGCCTCAACTTCTCTCCCCTTCCCATTTTAAACAAAACAGAATCAGGTCGTTGAATTAAAATCGGGCGTGTGCTCGAGCTCCTAGAGAGAGCGCGATGAGCGCCAAGTCACTGCCAGGGCTTCACTCGCCTCAGGCGAGCAGCGAGTGGGGCTCCACTGGTTTCTGGCGCTTGTTGTCGCACTCAAGCGCACAGCATGCGCCGTGCTGCTATGCGGCAGATCAGTATACAACAGCCCAATTCCACTCTTTCCACTTCCGAATCTCATTCTTTCACATATATTTACCCTCATTTTGATTATTATTATTTTAATTATTTTTGAATTACCATGTTTCGAGATCGGGACCTCACATGAAGGGCCCATTTTTTGAGTTTTTGTTTCTTAGTTTTAGTAATCTATGTGCTACATAAATGCTCTTACACCAAAATATAATTTCTGTAATCTTCAACCTCAATTGCAGTTGGGCATGAAAATTTAAACCAAACTGAGTTGCTTAACCACTTTAGGCTAAATTTATATGAAATGGCGAGTTTAAATCGTAAGTGTTCCATAAAGAAATATTTGTTTTTATAATTGATGCAGATGTATGTTTGGAAATATTTCAGAACTAGATCGGTAAGTAGAACTGAAAACACAATAACAAAAGTCGGGGAATCACTTACCTTATGAAGAAACTCACTCATTTTTGGTAACCTGCTTAGGGAATCATTCGACCTTAGAGCTGGAAATCACTCTCCCAAGAGGATTCACTATTCTTTTAATAAAGAGATAACTCAAACTTTTGATTACACTGTGACATACTAACTCAAGTATTAACCTTCTATAAATAGAAAGAAAAATATTGGGGAAGCACAGCATTAGCTGGGCTGTTCAAGGGAACTACTCTGGGTGCTTCTTGGAACTAAATGAGTATTGAATATGCTCTTGGAATGACTCTTCAGCTGCAGCGAATTTGTTCTTCTTGGAACATGGTGAGCATTGACATTCTTCTTGGAAATTATAAGCCAGGCAAGTTCCATCAATTATCTTGTCAATTGGGTGATTTTTGTGGGTCTGCCAATTCATTCAGGTCGGGCTTCTCGGGCTGTTTCCTGGGCTATTGGGCATGTGGGCCCATATTGCATCATCTTCTCTCTCTTTGAAGAAACTCATCCTTGAGTTTAAGTGATCGACACTGCTTCATAATTTTGGAGGGAGATTTTGGGGATCATTTGATTTGGATTTATATTTCTATCGCTTAAAATATTGGAGGTGCATACTCTCACGGATGGTGAAAATTAGGGGTGTATTTTGGCAAAATGGTAGTAGGACAGACTTTGTAAAATGGATTTGGACACCTATTTAATTGTGGATTTGTAGCCCTCTCGGTATGAGGTGTGTTGGGGAGTCTTTTATGCTTTCTTGTGGTGGTGTGGTTCTCTTGGTTGGATGAGTGCTCTCTTAATAGAATATGATTGGGGTTCACTACAAGTTGGACTTCATCAAATTTCTAAACTTACAAATAGACATCAACATGGAAATCGGCTCCTTTAGTTGTGGCGTCAACCTGGTCAGCTGGTTTATCCACAGAGGTGAATTCATCTCTAATATTGCCTTCTTCGTGAGGGTGGGCTTGAGGTTTTCTGCATTCTAGTTTCGGCTTAGCGACTGTTGGCACATGAACTTCCTCGTGGTTGTCATGGATCTCTGTTTTCACAACTTTTTTAAGGTCGTGGTTGGCCGATTCACCAATCTTGTGACTCGGTAGTTGTTTCCTTCATGTGGGCTGGTATCAGCATTGTTTTCTTTCCGTCCGTGATGAAAACAGGTTGCAGATTTTTGGTACAGGAATTTCTGGTTGACCCTATAGACTCTAACTCAACTGCCTGGGCTGGGTTCCTATGCAACCACGAGCTTTGGGTTTTTTCCTTTGTTGAAGTTATTCAGTCAGTCTTTGGAGGGTAATATTTCATCTTCTTCTGATTTAAGAGGAGGAGATAATCAAGAGGTAAGTACCTTTCATCAAATTTTTCCTTCGTCTCGATCCACAGTGGTAACCTGGGAATGTCTTCTTCTTTCATAGGTGTCCTTGTAGCATCACCACCAAGTTATGGTGGCTCCTTTAAGTTTTGCAGCAGCAAACCTCGATTTCCTTTCTTATCTTATACTTTTCCGATCAAAATAGGAGTTTTGGTCAGCAATCCGGTTAATGCAAGACTTTAAGATTGTACTTGCCATTGAAATTAGGAATATCACCCCGGGTATTCTTCTTGGTGCCAAAGATCGGCCTCCGTTTGAAACTTCGTGGTGCGGCAACCTCTTTTTGAATTTCATGTAGCTTTTTCCACATGTTCGAATTAGCTCGTCTCAATTTACCAAGTTCTTTTTCGTTATTTATTTTCATCATGGTAGTATTTCTTTGTTCTTGGCTTCTAGTGACACAATTTATTACCCTTTCTGATACCCCATAATGAAGATGCATGCTTGGAAATAAATTGAAACTTACATTGGTAAGGATAACTAAAAGTACAAGAACAATAGTCGAGGAATCGCTTCCCATTCAAAGAGACTTACTCATCTTTGATAATCTGTTTGGGAAAACACTCAACCCAAGTGTTGGGAATTTCTCACCAACAGGGGACTTACTACTCTTTTGTTAAGGAGATAACTTTCATAAACTTTTGATTGAACTACAACCTACTAACTCTAGAGTTTTAAGCTTCTTTAAATAGAATACAAAATATTGAGGAAGCACATTATTTGCTGGACTGCTCAAGGGAACTACCTCGGCTGCTTCTTGGAAAATAAATGAGCATTGAATATGCTCTTGGAACCACTCTTCAGCTGCATATTTGTTCTTCTTGGAACATGGTGAACATTGCTGTTCTTCTTGGAAATTATCAGCCGTTCAAGTTACAGTAATTATCTTGTCAATTGGGTGGCTTTTGTGGGTCGGCCAATTCATTTAGTACAGGCTTCTCGGGCTGTTTCCTGGGTTGTTGGACACGAGAATCCATACTGCATCAATAATTTTTGATCAATGTTTCCCTGAAATGTCATTTCCTATTTCTTTCAAGAATTGTTATGTCTAATGTCTATGCCCTATCTCCATTTCCATTTATCATAGGTTTTCAGGGCCTCTGCTTGCACATCTTAAGTTCTCTAGTGCATTATAATGTTTTGATTCAATTGGTTGCCAATCAGGTAATTAAGCATGTATTTTTTTGGAATTATTGACCTGAAGTCACTGGACTGTAATAGACAACTTATATTTTTTATAAGATTATGCTTTTAAACATGTATTCAGGATATTGTGTTCTTTTCATTTGTCTTTGTGCAGCTACAACTTTGACAAGTTGGCATCTTCTGGTCACTTTCTGTTCTCTTCATGTGGCTTTAAGAATGAAATTGTTTGAACATAAACCTTTTGATCAAAGAGCAGTTGTCGGATTTGGTGTTCTGAATGGAATCTCCATCGGTCTTCTTAATCTCAGCTTGGGTTTCAATTCTGTTGGTTTCTATCAGGTAGGAGCATTTCATTTGTTGTAATGTTTGTAATGAGGAATGATGTATACTTGTGCTCTATACTGCGGTAGATGTTTTTGCCTCCATCTTTTTTGTTGTAGGCAAGATTTCATAGCTACCTGGGAAATCAAAGGTAGCCTGGTGGTTGGCAATCCATTCAACCAGGCCAAGGGCTAGAATTTAATTGTCCAACTCACAAACCCCTTCCCTCTATCTTTCTTGTCCCAAGATAAATATCATCCAAGGACTTTAGCATGTTTTAGGTCTGCTAAGCCCTGTATTGCATTTTGTTCTGCATTTGGTATCCCTATGCATCTTGGTCCTTTGTAGTCTCTTTATTTGCCGTGCATCTACATTCCAGTTGACAAAGCTGATATAATTCCTGCTGCTGCATTCCAGATGACAAAGCTGGCAATCATACCTTGCACTGTATTTCTGGAGACTGTTTTCCTTAAGAAAAAGTTCAGGTTAGTCTTATACTTCAGGGACCTGCTCAATGTTGATTGTTGAGGAATTCTTTTTATCCAGGGCGGAATGCTGACATTTCATGTAGTCAAGAACTGTCTGCTATTAATTATCATGTTTTTTTTGTATTACTTCTTATAATTATCATATCTGTTTGGAGGAATTTTTTTGCAAATATGTTTTCTTGTTTAACTTTTTGGGAATTATCTATAAAATGAACTTATAACCATTTGACATGCCCTTTGTATGCACTGGTCCTGTCATTTGGATGCCATCCCTTCCCAAGCCATTTAGCACATGAGATTCAGGAGCCTTTCTACCCCATTAATTTATGATCAATTCTTTCCTGATTTTTTTGTCCACCGTGCATACTAATGATTCCTGCTTAGGTGTTTGTTATGCTGAAAAGATTGAAGAATTCTGCATTGATTATTGATCTAGGTCAAAAGAGGACTGACAAATGGGCAATGGTCATCCACAAAGTGAAAGGAAGGATAAAATATTGCGATTTGTACAAAATTCAAGAATTCTCCACAAGTAAAGGGAAGGGAAAGTTGTTTATGCATTTGTCTAGGTGAAAAGAAGAAATTTTATGAGTAAAGAGGAACATGACAAAAGGGAAGTTGGCCATCCTCTAGAATGCTAAAGAAGGATAAGTCTTTTGTGATTTTGTACATAATTTAGGAATCTTGTACTTGGATGTTAAATAGAACTTTGACAGATATGTTGTCTATTCCAATTATCAATTCGCTTATATGGTTAGTCAAGTATAGATCAGTAGGATGGGTGAGTTTAGACATAGAGTGATTCTTTATAGGGTTAAAGTTCTGAGTTATTGCTATTACAATAACAATGTTGTACTCATATGCTACTCCGTTTCCCAGGACCTTGTTGCCATACTCTTCACAATTTTGGCTTTTTTATATGATAAATGTGAGAAGAAGTGATTGGTTGAGGTTAGAGTTTAGAAGAAGGGACTTAAAACCTTCTAATGTCATAGGATGTTACCCGCCGTAAATAAATCTTCCTATTCAAATAAGGATATAACAGAAATATAGATTGTTGAGGATCTACAAAACTCTCTAAGGTAATTATAATTCCATTAGCTCCATGAAACAACTCAAATGCTGGACTATCTTTGGACTCCTCAATTTGGTTTTCTGGATTAAACATCTATTTACTTGTAAAAAAGAAGAAAGTTTTACTGACAGATTCCTTCACTCCAAAGTTTGAGATTCAAGGTTTAGTAGCACAGCTCGTCTATCAAAACTAGCACAACTTTGAATTTCATGTTTATTTGGCTTGTAGAATTCTTGTGGAACAAAGAGATTAGGCATAAGAGACCCTTGATGTACTCAAGAGTGTGAAATTATTGTTCTACACGTCTCCTACATCCTATGAAAAGATCCCTTTTATCATGTACAATTTCTTTGTTTGCTTCTCTAATTCTTTGATGGATGTTTGTGCTTGTGATATTGGTAGTTGGCCGAACTATACTTCTGGGGACTTGAACCTGGACCCAATTCACGGCCGCGGCCTAGAACACTCACACTAACTTCCAAAACATCTCTTCATCTTCTGATTAAAATCTCATAAATTAAAACGTCGATTAAAATTATCAAACTTCTTTGCAAACTCCGAGATACTCATGTACATAATACACTCAAAATCCAAGGGACGCAGCCCAACGAATAAAATATTTATCAACTGTCTGATAAAGTAAAGAACTCTCCATCTCAAAAATACGTGTGACTAGACTCCGGGATCTCCAACCTAAAAGTATTGCATCAAATGTATGATCTCCACTAGTGCTACAAGTCCTGCACCAATTTGGATCCAAGAAAATGTAACGGATGAGATAAACGCACCACAACCATAGTGAAAAACATGATAATAGAAATGAAAATAAGCTTGGGTTAGTAAATAATATCAACTATAATGCAATAAACGCAACAGCAATGCTTAACACTGATACTACTCGAGAACTATGCAACTAGTCGTAACTCGACTCAATAACGACTACAAGGATCATCAACAAGTGGATTCCTCAAATCCGAACATCCAAGAATGATGTGGATTCTATGAATTTGAATATCAACGAGAACAACATGGATTCCATAGAATATAAATTTCAATAGCAATATGTTCCGTTGAATCCATGTCAATAGAGACTTCAGTAATATCAAAAAATATCACCACCAACTCCTTAAGTCTTATTTGGAACCAAAGGTCATGTATTACCGCTCCCATTGGTTGGTAATATCATAAGGCATCCTTATTGTTCCCATTGGCTGAGTACTAAGAGATATCTTGACACTTGCAAGTTTGGACATGCGATCAAATAATGGCCTTTGAGACTTTGCCATTGACACGGGCGTGCTAATGTCTCAATCACATACTCATCAGAGAATCCCTAGCTCATGGTATAGGAATGAGGCCTGAATTCTCGTACTCATCAAAGAATCCCCAACTCATGGTATAAGAACTAGTTTTGAATTCTCATACTCATTAGATAATCCTCGACTCACGGTATTGGACGAACCAAAATTCTCTCTCTTAACATGTCAAACCTATCGTCTCTTATCATGATATCCCTTGACATTACACAATATGATAGTTATACAATTAAAAGTATCTCTCCACAAAAACAATAGATTTTGATCCACCGGGACATGTAATAAATATTGGACAACTATTGACTACACTAATATTTTATAGGTTTCATATTCCTTGAAACTTTACTATTTTCATATAATCTCCTTTACTCAATCATAGAACGTGACCACCGGGACATGGAAATTATTATCAAATGAAATCAGCATTGAACAACTATAAATTGCACTAGGGCTCCATAGGTTCCACATTCCTAGAAACTATAGTGTTTTTTTATACTCTCATTTACTTTAAACATAGGAAGCTAAGGAACATGCCCCTGCCATCAAGGTTAACAAAATGGAACTTACCAATGAGAATTGATAGACAATCATCCGATGTCAATACGGATGATACCCACACGATCAAAGGCAATACCAAGGAACTTATCAATGGGAGAAAGTAGAGAGATCACTCAACTATCAACGGAACAAGAGTGATGCATCCTATATCCAAGTTTCGAACAAATTCGGGTCGAATTGGTCTGTCAGATTTCGGTTACTGTCATTTGAGCTTGGGATCTTGCATACCACAATTTCAAACGAGAGGTCAGGTGACGGCAAGATTTGGTCCCACCAAAAATACTCCGACGCTCAAGTCAGTAAACAGCCTCCCGAGAATAAGAAGGTGAATGCTGAGAATGCAGAGATGAATGTTGGGAGTGGGTTTTGAGAATGATAGTGGGAGGAGCACTTGTGGAGAGAGTGGCTTTGGTCGTAGATGCTTGTAGAAAGCCGTTCCCCTAAGTATTGAACTCGTAGGGAACTAGTAACAGAGAAAGAGAGAGAGTTGGGATGCTTGAGAGTTTCAAAAGTTTCTGTTAGTTTGAGTATGTAAGAGAGCGTGCCTATGGAGTGAGTTTCCATGACCTTTCATAGTTGTGGGCATCAGCTGCCTTCCGTAGGTGGTGAGGCAGGATGCCTGCCTTTTCTGGGGATCATTGCCTTCTCCAGTATGGACGCGGGTGCCATTCTGAGTTGCAACAGTTATGAAGGAAGATTCCCTTCCTTCCGTGGAGATACTGCATGCAGTGACTATTAAGACGCTCTTTGTGGATCGCACGCTAATTTGTGAACCTTCATTTCGGGATGCGCTCTGATCTTGGGAGATTTCCGTTATAGATGAGGTTGCTTTCCTTGGAGATGCGGAGAATTAGGGCAGATGACCATTGAGGCTTGAGAAGCTACGCGTGAGCTGATTTCGATCTGGGCTGCGTTTGTCTCGGGCTGTGTCCGGCCTACTTGTTACGCTCTTCCGGTCAACAACAGCGTTGACCGTCCTAGGGATAAATGGGTCGTTATCGATTTTGGGCTACTTACCCTTTGTGGGCCAGCCCACTACTGACGTCTCATCAAAGAGTAAAACAAAATCAATTGAATACCCAAGTACTCACGTGGTCATCTCTCACCAAGTCAACTAAAGCCTAACTGTAGTCTAAACATAATGAGGCTAATCGTATTCCCCTAAAAAATTCTCCCTTACTCTCAATTAGATCCGAAATTATGAAACTTATATTATTTGCATACTTATATTCACCACTTTAACTCCAATCAGGTGACTCAACTTATGCATAAAAATTTAGGTTACCTTAGCATAATATATCAAATATAGCATGTAATATATTAAACCACAACAACTAAACTTACGAGTTTTCTTCCACTGAGAATGCACACTGTAAGCATATCCACTGATTCATGAGTGCACAGGCTGCTTCTTCTGGATTCTATGTTTACTCCTCTCCTTCACAATTTCAATATTCAACATCACACATTCGTCAACAAAATGCCACATCTTCGGGTTATCAAATTTGCATTTTTATAGCATAATCTTAAACTTGGAATATCATACATTTAGGACGGCAACTTTATGGATACACTTGTATTAATTTAACATGCGAATGATCGGTCCTAAAGTTACCACAAAAATCTGATTTTTTTTCTTACTGTTGATCATATTCAAAAGATGCTCTGCTCTTCCTGATTCTGTTCTACGCGGTATATCCATGGAAAAATACATCTTTAATGCTGTAGTATGTTGAATAACTACTTACTGACATTATATATATCAATCATCACATGATTAACCTTCATTAAAGAACCTACAGAATCTATTTGCAATAACCTGAAACCAGACTCTGTTTTCCTCCAAATTTCTACTTCAACAGGAAGGTGTTTAATTTACGTAGATCATGGCATGAAAGTGAGGAATGCCATGGAGTTTCAAATTGGAGCATTACAGATTCACATATACATGGCATGAAAGTGAGTAATCACATGGAATTTTGAATAGGAAGCATTACAGATTCACATATGCAAGACATGAAGGTAAGTAATCTCATGGAGTTTCAAACAGGAGCACTTGTTATTCACGTATGCAAGAAGGTTAATAGAAACTTTCCTCGATGATATTCTTTTTGTATCTCCGCTCATGATCCAACTCCTTAAGGATGAAAATGTCTCCCGGCAGCACAGGAACTTCATCAGCTTAACAGAAGAGCTGCTTGGTTAAGATCTTTCCCTCCATTATGTCTATTTCCAAATTTAAAATAAGAGACAACTGATTCGCTGCCTCTCCCTGAAACTGCCGATCCCTCAAAATAGCTAAGGATTATAACTTACTAAAAGCTAGGGTTCCAAGATTGCAAAGTGGTGGCTAGGTTTCTCATAAACCTTCCAATAATAATTTAAGTTTTTAATATGCCTCTTTAATTTATACAATTATTTTTCACCAATCTCTAATCAACTAATTTGTTAAATTACATTGGATTGACTAATAATGAAAAATTATCAAAATACCCTTGATGAGGCTTCTCAATGCCATCAAGTCAAATCCCACCAAAAGATTAGATTCAGTCTAGAGGCAATTTATCAGTCTCAAATAATATCAGCTGCACATTAATAACTTCTATTAATGATCAAGTGTGATCATGTGTCCAATTGACACAAGTATGGAACACTGGGGTGTTACAATACTGGTCAGCTTGTCATCAACTTCTTCCTTTAGTTCTTTGCTTTTAACATGCTTTGATTGGAAGGGAAGGGATCCAGTAGCATGTAATAACGTGGATCTGAATTTAGTAAATACATCAGCTCAGGTGGCAATGAGTTTATTTTTCTGGGGAAGGCTAACTTCATTCATCCAAACTTGTTTACTGGCACTAGAGTCTGTAATTGGGTTTTTGAATGTAGGTCTGAAAATTTGTAGGGCCTTGTTGACACCTGATTAATGAGAGATATTTTCCCTCACAAAGATTGCCAAAAACATGGAGTATGTACGTGGAACAGGAATGGGAATAGGGAACATAGGTTAGCAGGAATATAATGTCATGTGGGTAGGCTTTTTTTTTTTTAATGTGCTCGAAATATTAAAAAAATAATAATTCCTAAATTTATCTTGGTCTCTCAGCCATTATTCCCATTCTGCATCAACTGATACTGCCTAAATAACAAGGAAAATGGGAAAGTAATATGAATTGGCAGTGTTTCTTTGTGATATGCATATTAAAATATCTCCAAACTTTTAATACGCATTCTCCTTGGTGAGGCTTACCATATTTGGAAGCAATACAAGCTCTAGGCAACAAACCTATTTGTGCAAAATTTGAAGTGGATGAGATGCACCTTAGTCCTGCATTAACGTATGAAACTTGGGAGTCTATTCTCTTCCACAGAAAGACTAACAGTTTTTGGGGGTTTAATCTTGGAAGGATGAAGATGCTTCAATTGTGTTTGAATTTCTAGGAATGAGGTGGTTAGGTTATGAAGTTGTTTGTCAGAGGGAATACAATTCCTTGAGAGAGAGAGAGAGAGAGAGAGAAGGAATGCCTAGAGATGAGTGAAGATAATAGCTAGCAAGAAAGTGACCAGCAATTGATAGTAGTTGGAAGCTAGTGTTGAAAAAAAAAAAAACAGTGAAGAGTAGAGTTTTTGATTTTAGAGTAAGGAAGAGAAATGACAGAAATTATGAATCCTAGTTTGGCATTTCCTTTATTCCATTATGATATTATGATGGACTAAGATTCAAACCTGTAGGTGTCAACAAATTGGATGGTAAAGTCTTCTGGCATTGTTAGATACGCATTATCAACTACTGACCATATCGGAGTTGGGGTACAAGATTGGGGTGGGGATACCCTCCCTGAGTAGCCTAGGACCCAATGGCCTTCCAGAGTCCAAGTGAACCAAAGAGGAAAACATTCTGTAAAACCTTCTATCACAATCTGGTATGCATCATAATTACTAAGGCAGGTCTAGATCTGTTTGTTTAACAGATTTTTGGGCCATAGTCTATGGTGGCCAGAATTTGCCTTGACTTGTTCGACAAACTGAATTTTAAGCCCAATTCAGCATTGTGAGATGTGGCAGTAGAGGGCAAAGGTGTTTTAGCTTGGTGTAATACTTGTTATTTATGATCCTCTTGATAGGCATATAGCAAGGACTTCCTCTTTTAACATCTTATTTTTGCCTTTCATAATTGTTGATTTTAGTCTGACTGGCGTCATATGGTTTTGTTAAACGAGGTTTATATTAGAAAGTGAGAGGATATCAAAATTTTTACCATAAGGCTCCTTGCACTTAGTTCTTCATTTTTCCTTAACCTTGTGACTGTCCTACCTATTCCCGTACACTGGTGCCATGCTATCATTGGGAGCTGGCCATGGCCTGGCCTGGCCATCATCTTGCAGTAGTGGTCCAATCTTGCCACAATTTGCCAGGTATGCTGAGAAGTGAGGAGAGAATTGGGTGGAGATTGGAGAAGCTCAGTTGTGGATTTTGAAATTTCATATGATCTGGTTGCAGTTTTTATTCAAGTTCAACCTTGTGCCCTCTTTCTCTCTCTCTCTCTCTCTCTTAAAAAAATATTTCTCTTTTCTCACCTTTTAAGCATTCCTCCATGTATGGGAGAACCTGGGCTAGAAGATTGACATACCAGTTTTGACTCTATGAGCAGACTACTTGCCTAGAACAAGCCTCTTGATTGCTGGGTAATTAACCTGACCAAGAAGTAAAATTCCCAATTAACCTGGGCAATCAAATTCCCAATCTCTGACCAAGAAGTAAAATGGGAATTTGATTGCTGGACTATTAACCTGATTAGGGTGCACCTTCCCTCTTCAATATCGAATATTATGTGATCCATGATGGAAAATATTGTCACAAGTAGTACGCAATGATTTAGAAATTAAAGGATGAAAGCTGGCAATTCAGTGATTGTTATAATTTATTTTTCAAGATTAATCCGAAATTGCAATAGGTTAATGCTTTCATCACCTATTAAAGAGAAACCATAGATGAAAATATCGGTATTGGTATCATTTTCGGTTACAGTTATATCTATATTTGACATATTGGACAGTACGTATTGACATCGGTTATATTAGATGCAAATAATTTTTGGAGTAAGTTGATAGGCAAATATCGGCCAATATTTCAACTAATATATCGCTAATATAATGGCATATTGAGATTTTGCCTCGGAGATAAATTGTATCGGGAAGGTGCAATACCAATATATATCGGCCGATATAATGGTCATCAGCAAGTATTTTTCATTCCATGTGCACATCACATGGACTGCTTTATAGGTCGAAACTGCATTTGACAATGAAAGTTCTTGTATCCAGTTGTTGAAACTTGTTGACCCCATGTTGCATATAGTAAATTCATGTCTCATCAACTTCTCTTTTGTTGTTTGTTTATTTCGATGAATTATGTGTAAGACAATTGTTTTGGAGCTAATGGTCACTGAAACAATGTGCTGTTGCCAAAGACTACTTCAACTTTCTAACGAATGCAACAACATGATTTTCAAATTGTCCTGATGTTAATTATCCATTTGGAAATCCTTCTTTTCTTTTCCTTCTTTTTTGTGGTTATATTTTGTTTGCTTGACTATCCTAATGCGCATATTGTGATTATTATTCCAGCCGCAGCATTCAGCTTTCACTTGCTGTACTTCTTTCGGGTGTTGGCATTGCTACTGTAACAGATCTGCAGCTGAATGCATTGGGCTCCATCTTATCAGCCCTTGCAGTTGCCACCACATGCGTTGCTCAGATTGTATCCTTTGTGAAATAGCCCCTGTGGCATATCTGTAAGATTTTTCCTTAATGGGATGCTTGCATATATTATTAAAGTCCAAAAGTTTTTATTGATACCAAGCACAATCATACTGTGATCAACTGTGATGATTTGCCATTTTTTTGAATGGAATTTCTGCCTCTGATTTTGTTGCAGCAATAGGCATTGGAACACAATTTGAAGTCTATATTTGCATAAGCCATGGTTACCAAGTCCCTGAAAACATTTGGCATATCGCATACCTAATGTGGAGATCAATGATAATCACCTGTGAAAAATTACATTTTTCCATGTACCATTTATTGGGTTACTTATATCGGGCAACAAACCCTGTAACTGGGATGTGAACCGATAAATGATATAGAAGAAGCCGAATTTATGAATTGAAGAAATGCCTGGGTGCTTGCTCATTACCTTGAATAGTAAGCAAAGGACCTATAGAATGAGTATATTGTACAATTGGCTTGTTTAGAAACATGTTTAAAGGATTTATCTTTCTTTAATTAGCCTTGTACTTCACTTTGATCCTGCTTGCTGTTTCACTGTAAGACGATGATTTCAATGGTTGCATATTTTGATCTTAATGTCCATAGCATGTCATATAATAGGTGGTGTTGTAATAACCACAGCAGTTACAAGATATGCTCATATTATGATTGATGAGCTTTAATTTCGTCTTTGTATAATGATCTTAACCATCTCCATTTAGATGACTAATACCATCCAGAAGAATTTTAATGTTTCTTCAACTCAGCTCCTGTATCAATCCTGTCCCTATCAAGCATTGACCTTGTTGATCTCTGGCCCATTTCTGGATAAGCTTTTAACGAATGAAAACGTTTTTGCTTTCAGTTATACCACACAAGTTCTGGTAAGAGGTTAATATTTGGTAAAGATTATTATCCGATATTCTCACTTTGTCTGCTGACTAGCACTGATATCATGGCATGGCTGCTTCATTAGACACATATTTTCTGTCTGCCTTCTGCAGGCTTTCATCATCCTGTCCTGCTTGATTTCCGTTTCTGTAAACTTTAGCACCTTTCTCGTGATTGGGAAGACATCGCCCGTCTCCTACCAGGTTCTGGGACATCTGAAAACGTGTCTAGTATTGGCATTTGGTTATATATTACTTCACAATCCATTTAGCTGGAGGAACATTTTGGGGATTATGATTGCTTTGGTTGGGATGATTCTTTATTCGTACTATTGTACCCACACAAGCAAGGTAAAAGCTTCTGAAGCATCAGATAGAATTGCCACACGCACTTCACCATTGTCCCAGGTACTTCCAACAGCTGCAAAGAATCTCTCTCTCTCAATATATATATATATATATATATATTTATTTATTTATTTATTTATTTTAATTCTCCCCTGCGTTTGTTTTATAATCCTGATGCATTATTCTAGGCCAAGGGAGATGAATTTGATCCTCTAATTAAACTGGAAAGTGGAGCTAAAGGTGTCCAGTAATGGTGTTGGAGAGTCCCTTGTGGAACAAAAACAAAGTCTCCACATAAGTAATGGATTCTTTCATCTTGTTCATAAGTCATAAGTCAGCTGCAGCAAACCCATTTTGAATCAAGGAACCATTGGGACTAGAGGTTTATTTTCATTGTTCTTATTCCCCCAAACTGAAGGGTAGGGGCTGCTGATATAGAAGCTTTCTAATAGCAATATTACTTCTTCTGGAGGCATCCCTTTCTTTTCCATTTTTGCGATTATGTTGATGGGATATGCGGCCGAGTAACATTTTGTCATGTTCTTGATGTAGTAGAAAATTGTGGCTGTATTTTTTTATTTCTATTTTTTTTTGGGTTTTGTAGAGGTTGGGTTCCTGAAGGCTGTCTTGATCTTATAATCATCTGTATTGGAACTTGGGGACCTTTTCCTTGATCGTGAAACTGTCTTTTTTATGGTGTTTTTATCGTCTAATCTCTCTATCTCACACATTTCTGTGTCCGTGCGTGCCTTGTAAAGACAGGAAAATGAAAAGGAAATATAGAGAACAGTGTAGAAATTTTAGTACATACAGTTGGGCTACATCATTGCTAAATTAGTAAGAGATCTACCTTTCAAAAACGGAGGAAGTGAGTTCAATCCCCGCCAGCATTGTAATGGTAATTTCTAACTGCACTAAAAAGGGAATTGCAACCTCTTCCTAGCCCTACTCCAAGAAAATTGCCATTCCTTTGTTTAGGAGGAAATGAGGCGGAAATAGTTATCCAGATAGTGAAACGGGGGCGGCTAATACCAGAGAACGATCATATTATTTACTCGTGGGCTTGCATGAGCGACAATTTCCAGTCAACTGGCAACAGCCCCCTCCACCAGCCATGCCTCAGCTGCCACCGGTGCACCCTCTTAAACCACTCGGCCACCCTTTAGGCAATGGTGGCAACCCAACTCTGCTAGTGCCATTCTATAACTGTTAGCGCTAGTGCCTGACACCGACTGCATTGATGTCGGCCATCCACTTATGCAGCCTACCACCGTTATTGACTGCCGGGAGAATACCGGAAATCGTATTTCCTACGTCGTTACAATTTTATTATTGGATGGAGCAGTTATTTACCGTGTAAGCCGAGTAGTTCAGAATTTTGTTTTCATCTTATTTCTATTTATATTTATTTTATTTCAGTTATTAAATGTAACCTTATGATATTAATAGTAATAGAGGTAACTAATTACACGGATGTGCATCTTGGCACATTTGCAAGAAGCAGTAGAAAAGAGAAATCAAGGCAGACCAGAATTGCGTGGAAGTATACACAATCGCAAGGCAAATAGAAAGCAGCTCTTATGGATCACTTACGGCAAGAAGAAAGGGATTGGGAAGCCTTTATATATATATATATATTAAATTTCAGACAAATTTGTGAGTCAGATAATAATGAAAATGTGATATTCAAAGCCCCAAAAGCATAAGTAAATTAAAATAACGATCTACTTCAGATAAATAAATTTGATTTTTTTTTCTAATCATGAAAATTCATTTTTCATAAATATATGTTCTTCCCATTCTTCCAATTAGCTTATCTAATTTTTTACTCGTGCTAATAATTTTATCTCATTTTTTGTTGCTATTATGGAGTCAATAGTACATTAATAATTATAAACTCGGTATTAATTAAATGAAATAAAGTAGCGTACTAAATTTACATCCCTATGATGTAATATTGAAAAATGCTAAATTTACATTTATAAAATTGGTATACGATTGATGGGTTTGGTAATACCATAGGCTGCTGGCCTAACTCCAGGCCCAATCATCATCACAACAAGGGGCCCAATAGGCAACTGGCAAAGCCTCAGGAAAGATATCGATTCGGCCGAACCCAAACGCCATTGTAGCAACCAAGGCCCGGGAGGTAATGAGCCAAAGGGACACAAGTATCAACAGTTTGAACGGCACGTAGTCAAACGGACAATTCTGAAAGACTCTCGACCAGGTAGCCAACAAAGCTATCAGAGCATACGTCTACGGTGGCTAGAGCATGCACGTGCTCTGAGACACCTGAAACCTCCTCACGACTGGGTCAGGGGGACCACGCATTCCCCATGAAGCATTATAAATACCCCTCACCACTACAAGGCGAGAGGTTCTAACTGGAGTAGCATCAAAGAGCACTACTTGGGCCGTTAAGGTTCTCTTCGGCCTAGGGAACAGCCATCGACCCCACGGGTGCGAGAGGAGAACCAAGCTCTCCTCTCCAGATACAGCCTCTTCCCTCTCCATTCTTTAGTGAGTCACTCCATGAGTGCATCTTTAGTAAGTCACTCTATAAGTGTATCCCTAGTAAACTACTCCATGAGTACACTTCTAGTGAGCCATTCATCGAGCACAACCTTAATGAGGCACTGATTGCGTGCACCAAGCAGGAGCCCAAACTTTTATCTCTCTAAGCCATCCCATGTTGAGCGCACTATAGGAGTCCAGTCATCCTCTCACATCCCCTACATACATACAACTTTGTATTCTTTCACATCCTCCTTATATCTTTCTACTTTCTTAAAAATAATTACTAATTTAAACATCAAATGATAAATTGGGGAGTAAAACCCGCTAATCTTCTGACATCTTATTTATAATTTGTGGTGCGCAAATTTCAAGCTAGCAGAAATGGAGATTGAACCTACTCCGACCTGACCTACAGTAGAAGATCGAGTAAATTCCTAATCCGTACTATAACCCAGATACCATGGATACATTATTGACACCATCTGTGAAAAATAACTAAGAGTCTTACTATCACTCACCAGTTAAACAAGTACGGCCAACACCAATACTCCAACACACACCTCAACCAGAAACGACAACTCCTTTGGCAACGATCCCCAGGGGTAGTCAAGGTGACGCGTAGCTTGCACCCGGCATGCTTACGACTGGGGGGCTCCTCTTTCCCCCACGCAACGCTGGCACTTAGAGGATTAGATTTGAAGAAAGCGTGGCTAGCCTGGAGGTCCAGTTCACTTCCGAAGCACCGAAACAAAGGCCAAGGAAAGATCTACGCCACCCCTCCCACGACTAACAACTTGCAAGCTATGAAGAAGGCTCTTGAAATGTCTGACGGCCACAAGAGGATGGCCGAATTGACTTGCACTCCTCGTTGAAGCGTCTGGGGGCGAAGGCCCCCTCGATGTCTTGAGGGTCGCGTCCTCTCTGTGGGCGAAAGAGAAACTGGAGGAGGCACAACTATGCAATTCGAGGATGATGTTGACAAAGACTCCACAAACATGGGAAGTTTGCCATTTACAGAGGAGATTCCATCTTAGGCACTTGCCCACGAGCTTCAAATACCGCCTATGGAGCCGTATAGCGGGGGCTCTGACCTAGTCAATCACTTGCATCGTATTTGAGCCTTGATAGGCTTCTAGGGCTTGAGCGAGGCTAATATGTGTCTAAGCTTCCCCATGACGCTCCAAGGAGACACTCGAGTTTAGTTCTATTATCTTCAGCCAAGCTCCATCTAGACATTCCAGGAGTTCTGTGACAGTTTTGTATCACATTTTGTCACCATCCCAGAGAAGAGGAAGGCGAACCATGTCGACACTTAATGTCTCTACCGGCAACTGGGGAAGGCACCAAGGACTCGCTAGGGGACCAGAATTTGAAGACTAATCCTCCCGGAGGACTCTCAGACCAACATCCTTGAGAGGATCCAGGAAGAAGAGTTTTTGAAGTGATTGAAGCCCGTCAAGAACTCTAAGGCGGGAGACCAGTCAAAGTACAAGAACTATCACCGATCTCTGGGCCACGATACCAAAGACTGCCAAAAGTTGCAAAAACAGATCGAGAGACTAATCCAGAAAGGCACCTTGTTAACTTCCTACCAAGATCGGGGTAGACTCCCAGTGCAGTAGGGCGAAGGTAGAGCGAGGGAACCGCAAGAACCCTCAAACCGGGAGGTCACCCCCACGCTTCGGCCTTGACCTGGCAAGGAAGAGGCAGAGTGGCCTCAGGAATGGAAGTCTCTGTCCACGTTGCGGCCCCAAACGGATGAGATGCTCAAGGGACGACTAGGATCTGACCAAGATGTGCGACGAACCATCAACATTGGGCCTTGCAAAGTTGCGACTCGAGTGTGCTGCCTTGATAATTTTAGTTTGGAGACCTAGCCTCGAGGAGAGGAGAGACAACCGACGAGATAGCCATCAAGCACAGGCCTCCCCCTCGAAACGAGAAGGGTCGTATCTCATCTCAAAAATTCTCCAACCTGACGCATAAGAGCTACGTGCTCAGGGCAACGATTGGTCATAAAGATGTCGGGCACCACCTGCTTCCATATGTCAAGTCCAGGCACACTTAACATGCATCACAAAGCATACTTGTAATGTGTGTCACG
>JAOVVI020001899.1:0-22591 GCA_028571085.2 Nepenthes alata
AAAACACTCTTGAAGTTGCAAAGAGGTGTCTCAGCATATCTGCATAGCTATTATTATAACCTCAACCATCATTAGCATTATTAGCTGGAAGGACAAATGTACCAGAAAAAAACCTCAAAACACCTTAAAAAAAAGTCCCAACCTCCTCTGCAAGAATTACTAGAAATCAGGATAAAAAATTTGCCTCTGGCAGAAAGGAGACAAATCTCCTGCTATGTGTCAGATTAGATATAAAGTTGCCACAGATTATTGTAGTGGTCCAACATGGGGAGGATCTAGGGTGATAGCATTGGTCAAATACGGGGGGATCTAGGGCAGTGGTACAAGAGCCTCAAGGTCCTCGTGGAATTGGATCAAGGGAAGCAATTATGGCCAGCGTGTAACATTTAAGGAAAAAAATACCAGCTGATCCGAGATGTGTAGTTTCATTTTGGTAAGTTGGTAGGTACTATAGAGAGCAGCAAAGACTGATTTCCTATTGCTCAGCACTGTTGCTAACAAGAATATAAGAAATATATGATACATCAAAAAGGGCTCAACACTGGACGTGTCAGAACTTTCATAGATTATGGCATGCACATATGCAGAAGCAGAACATTTAAAGTTGATGGTTTCCAAAAAAAGGAAAACACTCATAAAAATTTGTGAAGAGATCACTACTTTATTACCCTACTGAACAGTCCATGTCTGGAATCATAAAATGGATGGTCTAAGATGAAAGCACAATGCTAAATTCCCAATGTCCAAAAGCAAAGTGACGAATAGTCAGCAGAATATCTTCTTTACAATACATTTATGGCAAAAGGTTATCATGCTTCAACTGTTCAGCAGTAGATGAGGTGTGTCCAAGTTTCACTAGGCAGCTTTATAGCTAGTCAGAATTGAAACTCCCAGTTGGAATAACAAAAGAACTTTCCTGTTCTGAGTCTTTTGTAATAAGATGCTATGGAGAATTGGAGGAAATGAATCGAAAAAAGCTTCATTCATTATGTAATATGTAATGAATGCCTTCATTTTGAATTCTTGGTGGGGTGAAGGTGAAAATGGCCACAAGATGCAGACTGTCAGGGACCAAGATGTGACGGTGCCTCTAAAAAAAGGTATAGTGGTTTGGGCTTTCGAGACTTGAAAGCTTTCAATATAACCATGCTAGCTAAGTTTGAGAATTATGAGCATGCCTACTTCTATGTTGCCAAAGATGAAGAAATCAATGTACTTTCCTAATTGCTTGATGAGAAAGTACAGCTGGGACATAAGCCATCCACTCACTTGGAGAAGTCTCATCCAAGCTGGGATAGTGTTCAATCTTGGTGTGAGACAGAAGGGTCACAGTGGAGAAAAAATCAGCAATGGAATGATAAATATATCCCATTGCCTAAATGATTCAAAATGCCATCCCTCTGTTATCTGTCAGACAAAAAATGACCACTTCCAGTAATCTTATAAACAAAGACAGGAAGTGTTGGAGAGAAGATGTAGTGCACAGTACTTCTCTTCATTTTTAAGCAGATAGAATCACGAGTACACCTATCAGTTGTAATTTCCCAGAGATCAATATGAAACAAAAACAAATTAGATATATGTTGATGGAAAAAAGAGAGATGTTTCCATGGGACCAGTCAAAACATATTTTGCATGTTCTCCTTCAACATATCCACAAAATACAAATCAGACGAAAGATAATAAGCCATCAACCTGAACATCATTGACCATATAGAATTAAAAAGGGATAAGGCCATGAGAAGTTTCTATGGAAAGGGTCACACGCTGTTTTAATATCATATTAAAGCCAAACACATGAATAGCCTCATCAACTTTGCTGCATACATCAAAAGGAAAATTTTCATTTACTGGAAGAATAGTAGAAGAGATTCCGCAATATAACTCACCATGAAGTGCTTCATCCAAGCTACCACCAGGTAAGAAATCGTAGATTAACAATTTTGATAAAGGTGAGTTGCAGTATCCTCTTAGATTCACAAGATGTCGATGTTTAATGCTTCCCAGAATTTCAAGCTCCCTTTCAAAAAAGCGATCAAAGCCATCATTTAGCTTTACAATTCTTTTCAGTGCAAAGACATTCCCATCATCCATCGCTAGCTTGTATACAGTACCAAAGCCACCAGAACCTATTATGTGCTCTTCATTCAAGGTTTCCAATTTCTTAATTATATCTTTTGAGGAGTAAGGCAGGTCTCCATGAAACATAACAATTGATGCACCTGAAGCAATGAGGGTATTACAATTTATGTACTTGAAAGCCGGGAGCTTAATGATGTTAACCTTAAAAACTAATAAATTCCAATTTGGAAATTTAAATTGCAATCACCTCCACTAACATCTATTGCAAGACTTCTTGCATCTTTTTTACCAAGCCTCTTATACAAAAAACATCCCCAGAAACACATAAGAGCTACCAGAAGTAATGCGCCAACTGTTGCTGATGCACTGATCAGAAGACGGCTGGAATACTTCTTTTGATTTTGATTTTGGGCTACAAATTATGAATTAAAAAACAACCTTCATTAGAGGTCAACAAGCAAAATGTATATAGGCAAACAACAATCAAATGCTTCTCAAACAACTGTCAGAGTCAGACTGAATGCCTAAACTGATTAGATAAGCAAAGACATCAAGATGAACACTTGCTTCTACTGTTCAACCACAGAAATATTGGAGTTTTATTGGATGTGGAAACTGAATATTCAACTATGTCCCTAAACACTATCATATTTCATGCTGGAAAGTTACCTGGATTCAAAGGATTGGAATTTGCCCCAGTTCCACCATGGCCATCTTTGCAAGTTGTGTTAATTTGCTTGCCACACAACTCTCGGTTTCCAATAAAGCTGTGTAAGAAAAAACATTATTTAGAAAGTCAAATTTTGCTATAGAGATTTAATTAGCACTTTATATTGTCAAATACGGCGCCATATGCAATTATAAAAAGTTCCAGGCAGAACCCAGAATACATCAGAGCTTAAATGTCCTTTTTCCTGTGGATCAAAAGTAATGGGCTATCTGTTGGAACAACAGAATCTGATCAGAACCAAAACTAGTGGAAAGAATAAAATTGCATATATTACATCCCAAGTTAGATGGCGCTAAATATTATATATATATTGCATACTTTAGAAGTTCCTCTAAGGCGGCAGCTTAAGGGAGAAGAATCTCATAAAGCTAGGTAACAACGTAAATTATAAAAGACTTATGTAGGACCTATGTAGGGGAAACAAGTGGCTGCCCACTTGGCTAGGCCAATGACCTGTATTCAATTCTCTCCAAGTCCCCCTCTCTATCTAAACCCATCAAAAATAGTAATAATATAGAACCTACTAGAATTACACAAAATTTAAAGATACAACAAGATGAAATACTAAGAAAGGCGTGGAAATTACACCGGCTAAAAGGAAGTAAGGGATTTGCTTTGGGGTGGAAATGATAATTCTACAATTTTCATTTAATCAAGTAAAATACTGTTACATTGCCAATTCCAGCTGATCACTTGGGTTTTCAAAGAGGCGTTTTCAAATGATGTTACATTGACTATGGATCAGCTGCGTGCTTCTGGTTGAACAAATAGTGCAAAGGAAGGGTTTTCAAAGAGGCATTTCTGAACAATTTAAGACAAACAATTGATGCAGAAGCGACAATGTAATATTAAAATGGATGCAACCTCAGCCAGTCTGGAACATTTGCTATCTGCTCAGAGTTCTAAAAAATAGCTTTTCAAAGTTACAGCAACTTTTTGCGCCAGCACAAAGTGTTTCATTGTTTGGGCTAAGATACGGTAAGAAGGCTTCTGAATATTATTCACTGTTTATTCAGTTAAAATCTTTTTGTAATATTTTCAAAGGGGGTGGAAGTTACTATTTTCCAAGGAAGATCATTTCCATGTCAGGTGCCTTGACAATATCTATTTTTTCTGCATGAAAGGCTGCGTGAAATGAAATTAAACGTCCAATAATCTCCATAATGGGTTATGCTTTGGCACTTTTTCCCAAAAAGAAATGTGATCAGTTAATCATATTCCCTGCATTTTGAAGAGGCTAGAAATGCAACTTGTGAGCTTGGGAGTTAATGGGGATGCAGTAGATTTTTGCAGGATTGGTCCAGAAGAGCTCTCGGTTGGACAGTTATTGATAGACATGCTAGAAATAAACCCACATTAAGTGTTTTGACTTTCGGAAAATTTAGGTATTTGAAATTACTTTAGATTATTGTTTCCCTTATTTTAAGATATTTTTCACCGTGCCTTGTTATCCATTTCCTAGTTGGAATAGTTTCCTAGTTTAAGATGGATTCCGGGTTATAAGATAAAGAGTCCATTTGCCCTTTCCTAAGTATTGCATTATTATTGAATTGATCTGATTCCCAAATTGAGTGCTTCTCCTTCTTGTCTGACTTCTTTCCTCTTCTTTTCTTCTCCTTCTCTTTGTTCTTTAAATCCTACATCAGGCACAACAGGAATATTTTGATGATTCTTCAATGAAATTGTTCAAACACAAAGGAAACTGATTTGTTTCAGATGAAAACAGAGGAAATACGAGGGAGAATGAAAAATAGATCAGCATTAAAGGAAGGAGGGGGAGGAGAAAAGAGACAAGTGATGACTTAAGAGGTTACTCGTATGAGTCTTGTCATTACATCAACACACACCATAAAAACTCAATTTTAGCCATATTTATAGGTTTTCCCCATTCTTTACAGCAGTTTACTATTTTGTTGCAGCCTAACTGCACTGACAAACCAACTTCTTATTGTTCTTTATAGTTCCTTGATGTAACTGCTAAAAAGATTGGTAGTTATTAATGCATTCTGCTGCTGTTGTGATGCAACAGAGTTGCCAATGCTGACTTGCTGCCCTTGTTTGGCCGACTTGTTGCTTGTTTGAGCTTCTATGTAACAATACTCCCCAGGTGAGACTATCATTGCCCTCAATGATACAAGGAACTTGGTCCAGTGGACTAAAAGTTGTTTTGCACGTAGGCTGTTTTATGGATGGTTTTGGTTCATATGTGTAACACATGGGTGTTTTGGACTCAGGTTAATTCAACTATTGACCAATTAAGGTCCTTAAATATGAAAATAATGAGAAAAATGGATTCTAATGAAGCTAATAAATAGCAGGCAAGCATGGACTAACCCTATAAAGACCCTGGACAAGTTAAATTTTCAAAAAAGCATTTTGATAAAATACTCAGTGGACAATAGAAATATTTTTCATATTTTATTTTATTAGCTAAGATTCATTGGGACGTTAAATTAGGTGTATTTATGTAATTTGAACTAGAAAATAAAGTCAATTAGATTCTAAAAATTAGCAAACACCAACTAAACCTAAATTTCTACCCAAAAACCCTAAAACAACCTTCTAAGCCCTAATTCCACCTAGATAAGCACGCTCCCTCTCCGGTGCATGTGGCAGTCTCCCTCCTTCCCCTTGTTGCAATTTTAACTATAAAAGAATAAACATAAAATGAAAAGGAAATCCTAATCCCTCCTTCCCCTTGTTGCAATTTTAACTATAAAAGAATAAACAAAAAATGAAAAGGAAATCCTAATCCCACCCATGATCCGTGCCACTCCCCTAAAACCCTAGTTCCCTCAATCCATTATATGTCTCCCTTGGCTGCTTCTCTTTTTCCCCTCTCCAAAACCTAATTGCTCCTTGAGATAAACAGAAGCCATTATAGAGAGAGATAGAGAGCTAAGGCCGTGAGAGAAGAGGAGAGATATAGAGAGAAACCCACCACATTTCTAGCCTTTCATCTTCGGAGACCAATTTTGAGGGTGGTAACTTTGGAGAACCGTTTGTAGAGGAGCTTTGGTGGCTGTTCATGATAAAGTTTTGCAATTTTCATGCATCCCGAGGCAATTAAAAATATCCCTTCTATTGAACACTCTTTACTTCTTGATGATCCACGATTTGTCCTTTCACATTGCTGTTAATTGGTTTTCATGCGTTAAACTAATGATAAATAAAGCATAGAGGATATATGTTAAATATCATGACCATTTGAATTGTTTTACATCAATTCAGGGGGGGCACTTAACTAGTGCTGTTGCATTGTGATTTAGCTAGCATTTGAACAATGTTCGCACGGTGATGCACTTATGGCCAGAACAACATATTTCTTGTATGAATATTATTGATTTTCCTTTTTACGCTTCATAACATTGTTATGAACCTAGTTAATAAAAAAACTAGTGTACAGACCTCCTAATATTTCTTTTTTACTACTTCATAGATCGGAGGATTTATGAACTGTTTGACTCGACATGAGATGCTGCATTCAAACTCCAATGATAGATTCGAGGTAGATTGGTAGATTTACGAGCCAGGTAGCATGCTCTTGATGATACATCTAGGTGGATGTATTCTGGATGTGTTGTAGATCTTAGATATTAAATCCCATGGAAAAATAGTCACGCTTCATAAAGCTAAGAGCTGACATTTGAAGGGCTTGCAAGGTGGCATTCGAACGTCAAATGGGTTTTAGAGGGGATTTGAGATTCAAAAAATTTGCGGGTTAGAGATCCAATAGGTTTTAGAGGCCATAAAATATTTTCACCGTTTTATGGCCTTATTGGATTATACCGTGGGTTAGAATGTTGTGTAGACTCCCACGGTAGAGTTTATGTTACAGCGTGCAAGGTGGCATTTGAATGCCAGAAGGCCAGAGTGTTGGTTCAGTCTAGATTGTCGTCGTAAGTGCTAGGATGACTAACCTAATGTAGGTCCAAAGCTTAGAGTAGTAGGGCCTGGTTAGGGTGCCACGTGATGAGTATTTAGTATATTCGAAAAGTCATCTATTATCCTTTATCAATAATGACTTTCTTTGCGTAACTTTTGGGAGCATGAGTTGTCTTTATTAACCATGGGTGGGTTAGGGAGACCACTGAAAATAGTATGGTACCAAAAAGTATGAAACTTGCAAAACTATAATGCAGTCTATAGTGGCCCAATATCTAGTTTACATTCTTATAAATTAAGGTCTATTTCTTAAAGGAATGCTTATAACCATATGATCATTATATAGTGTAGTAACAACGGATATCATAGCGAGGGACATTGAGTGTTGATATGCATGGTTGTTGAGTCCTATACGTGGATTGCACGAAGGAAATTCGAGTGAACAATTACTATACTCAGATTAGGTAAATGGAATTGTTGCATGTCAAATTTGTTAGTGTCGATTACCTTGTGTTATTAACTTAGCTATAGGGTTGAAAATACGTGACCTTTGATTTACAATGATAGAATAAGATCCAAAGAGATTGTTCATGATATCTTATATTGTAAAGACCTCTATTGAGATGGGTTCAATGGAACCTACGCCTTTATTGACATTCGGATTCTAGGAAATTTTGCTTATATTCATGATCTTAGGGTTCGGGTAACCCTCGATAGTAAATTATTGTTGTATTCTTGAGTCATGTTTATGACGTGCCATAAAGTCTTGGATTAAGTACAACTGATTTATGGTGTTGTTATTATTGTTGCATATCATAATATTGTCATCCAAGATTATTTCATTAATACTGTATTGGTGATTATAACACTTATTGAGCTTTTGTCTCACCTTTATATTTTATTGGCTCCATAGTAGCATAGAATTAGAGAGCTAGCCAAAGGTCGAGTCTTTGCTGAAAAGTGTGCAAGTAGAGGTTCCCAAAGTCTAACCTTTAAATGTTATGAGTTTGCAGGGATGTACTTTTAACATTGTAGTAGATATACTCAGTTGTTTTCAGGCCTGTGTCCCAGGTTTTGGATATATTTGACATTTTATTTTTACCTCGTGAGTTAAGGAGGTGGACATTTGATGGATGGCTTATATTCTGACGGATTTTATGGATGTTTTCATTTATTATAGTTTCATAATGATTATTTATGATTGAGGTTACTCGTGTAAGCGGCCTGGGCCAGTCGAGCCATTTGGATATGGGTAGCTACAATATGCATCATCATCATTAGTAGCACGATTAGCACTCAAATGTTTGTCTTTGCATTTGTGGCCAAAGTACAATTTAGTCACTACATTTGTGAAAAAGGGTAATTTTTTTTTTTTTGGTCATGGTGTTGTGGTGGGAAGGGCTGTGTAGAATTATTTGGAGGGTTGTGATTTAGGGGAATTCAGGGACTTGTAAAGGTAGATGGTGTTGGTTGTAGGAAAAGATGGGGAACAGTAAACGTTTCTGTTTGGGTGGGTTTGCTCTTTTGGATAAGGCTTCTAGTCAAAAGAATCAGAAAGAGTGAAGGACTGCAAGATCTTTCCCATAGCTACTAAATCTTCTTTCAACACTAAGATAGCAGTAAATGAAATAATATGCAATAAGAGCGGGCCTAAGTTGCAACAAAAGAGATCCCAGCTCATCAAATTGCTCAATGTATCCTCCACACTATTCTTCAGGCAGAGTTTTTTGGCTTTTTCAACAATAACAAGATCAATAGACAAATATTTTGCAAATGTCTTCTTGGATAATATCCCAAAGCACAGATTTTTATTGCATTTCATAACCATGTACCAAATGTATGTCTTTCCTTCAAGAAACATCAAGGCCATATCTATTTTCTGATAATCAGGGATGCTGCAAATGTGAAAGTATTTCCTATCTCAGCTTCTAGGATTGTCACCATTGAATGAAGGAAATATAAGTTTAGAAAAAGAAAGTTAGAGTGATATTTCCACCATCTCCATTTTTCCTAGGTGTAATATTTGTGCCTTTCAATGCTGGAGGCAGAATGTTCCTCATTCTGTGACATTGTGCCATTGAATTGTCAAGGAACTCAGCAAATTTCAGATCAAGCTTCAGTTCTAGCTTATGATCAAGTTTTTGTTGTAACAGCGGAATAAACATAAAAATTCAAACACACAGGAAACAATGAATTTATGTGGTTTACTCTCGAAAAGAGAGCTATGTCGATGGGCATAAGATCAAGAGGTTTTACTATAATCAAAAGAGTACAAGTGATACTCTCGGTTGTTTTATGAATACCCGAACACCCCAAATCTGGAATTTTCAGAAGTGCAAACTGTCAAGCACAGGCAGATTTCAGCTACACAGTAAAATCCTGCAATACATACAATACAAAAGGGTGAAAGTTTGTTTGATTGAGGGTGTTTGATGCACTAAAATTACTTGAACATTTCACTATAAGTAGATAGAAGTGATGCCTACTTTACTAGTACAAATGTAGGGCTTTTAAAAGTGATTAAAGAGGTATTGACCACAGATATAAGGTTTATTGCTTTGTCATCAAAGCCATCATCAATACTTCTCAATTTCCATGTCAGCTATTATTGTCTTGCATACTTCTAAGGATCATAATAGCAACACATCATTCTACGCAAGATCATTAACTGGGCACATGATTAAAGTGCCACCTAGGTGAACCTCCATAATTAAGAAATATGGCTTCACAGTTTCTTCTCCAAGACATTGACTATGAACTCTGGCAAGAAAGCTAGTGACTCATTTCTGAGTGAGGACATGCCTTCATGAATTTGTTGTGATGCTGATCCCAAACATTGTTTCCCATTGTTGCATTTGTACATCTAGTTTCATGGTTACCATGATTGGATTTGTGCCCGCAACTTCTCAGTGGGAAAAAAAATTTGCTGAAAACAAGTGATTGATATGAAGGGATATTAATTGAATGGAGTCCTGTTTATGACAATTTTGATGGAGAATGGATGAATTCCTTGGAAAAGAACCAGCTTTGATAATAACTGTGATCAAAGTTAATTCAATCACAATTCACAAGCAACACCGATCTGTTTAAGAGGAAGAGAGAGGGAATAAGAGCAAGAGAGAAAGAGATGGGCATTCGAGGAAGTGGATGAGAAATCAGACTAGAGATTCTAGGGGCCTAAACTTGGTTGAGCCTTGCCATTACATTATCAAACACATCACACAAACTCAGTATTAGCCTCATTTTTTGGCTGGCCACTTTTTTACAGCAGTTAACGATTCTTTTGCAACCTCAGTACATTAATAAACTAACTTCCTTCTTGAATTGTTCTTTAAAGCTGCTTCGCGTAACTGATAGCAGAAGTGGTAGTTCCTGTATCATTCTGTTGCTCTTGTGCTGCTGCAGAGTTGCTGTTGTTTGGCTGACTTGTTGCTTGCTTAAGCAGCTATGTCACAGAGTCCATTCCACCTATTGTGCCAGAAATTCTGTAGTTCATTTACGGTGTAAGGATGGTTTTGTGTTTTCAAAGGGGAAATAAATCTGTGTAAAAACTTTTGGCTTGGGTGGTTGATTTCATTTGGAGCTGTCAAAATCTTCTGTTTCAATTTCTGGTGATATTATTCTATAATGTCTAAATGATTCATTTTGTTGCTGTTGTGCTGTTACATAGTTGCTGCTGTTTGGCTGACTTGTTGCTTGTTTAAGCAGCTATGGTTTTGTGTTTTCAGAGGGGAAATATATTTGCGTAAAAACTTTTGGCTTGGGTGGTTGAATTCATTTGGAGCTGTCAAATCTTCTGTTTCAGTTTCTGATGAAATTATTCTAGAATGTCTAAATGGCATATTCATGGCAATCATACTACATTGACTTGTTTGGTTCTCCCTTTGCATGTCTATAGTTAGTGTGTGCGTGTGTCTGTCTGTATGTCTGTCTGGTACTGGTGGTGGGGTGGTAGTGGTGGTGATGGATTGAGGTGCGAGGCTAGTAATGGTGATGGACGGATGGAGTTGGGGCTTTGGTGCTAATGGTGGTGCTGCCGTTTTGACCCTAGTAGTGAAAGTGTCTAAAGTTTTGATGGTGTTGCAAGATTGCTGGCAGATTGTGGTGGTACTCCATACCACAGTCATCCCCTTTATTCCATTAACCACCATACCCATCTCTCCCTTTCCAACAAAAAAAATGAGAGAATAAGGCCATTTCGATTGTCAAGTCCCATTCCCAGCTAATGACATTCAACTTTACCTAAGACCAATAAGAGCTTTCATTCCCAACCTTTTCTTACATTCCTCGTACAAACACCCTCTAGCAGAAACTAGCAAATCCACTTTATAGTTCCAAATTTATGTTGAAGGCTTGAAGCTATGTTGGCTAACAAGATTTCAATAGTCATTTAACTTTTTCATATAATAACATCCCTTCCAATATGAATTGGATTTTTATGAAAAAAGGTAAAAAGCCCCTTATCAGATTTGAACCAATGATATGCGCCTTGTGCACTCAATGGCTAATCTCCTTCCAGCCCAAGGAGACCCTTGCACGCCCTAAGGCAGACTGCTCCCCTACCAATGTATTTTTACATCCCACAACTTTGGCAACAAAGTTCCTTCTGTATATGACAATACAGAATAAGTTGAAGCAGCAAGATTGATGCAATATACATCCAGAGTCTAAGGCTATACCTTTTGACCAACCATCAGAAATATGAACTTACATAATAAGAGCATTCATGACCTAATGAATAGCATCCAGGCAAATATTGAGAAATTAGACTTAGACAACAAGTAATTGTACATCAACTATGATGATGAAACTAACAAATGACCTCAACTTTTTGAGTGAAATGCTCCTGTTCCACTGCATCACCATGTCATTCCTCCACAGAAAAAATAAGCAAAACATGCAGTACGATGATACAGCAACTTAATACTTACGAGTCTCGGGTAAAGTTTGCAAGCACGCCATCGAATGGTATTGGCCCAACTAAGAAATTTGATGACACATTGCTTCAAAATTTTGAAAGAGATGTAAAATTGATGATTAGACTAGATATAATGCCAAGAACTCAGAAAGCAGCAGTGGTTATAAGACTTTAAGTAATTCAACTACTTACAAGGTAATAAGCTTCTTTAACTGCCCGAGAAATGGAGGAATTGATCCACTAAGAGAGTTACTTGAAATATCACTGTTAAAAGCACTAGAGATTTAGTAAGGTACCACTGTACCAAAAACATGCAAAACCAAAACCTTCCAACTTCCATGAACAGATTATGTACGTTTTGGAGTTAGGACACAGCAGCGCACACTAAGAAGGAAGGCCTCATTAAGTTTGGACAAGTTGCTACATATTTAAGCATCTATTTCCTGCACTCATCTTTCCCTCTGGTTGAAGGCACACAAACTAATAACTGACAGAATATCATGGACTTCTTTTTCATTCGTGTCGCTTTTAAATTCAAGAAATAAGAAGTTTAAAATACCCCCCCCCCCAAAGAAATAATGTTTTACTTCATTTTCTTTTGTCACGCCAAATGAACCGAAAGGGAATTTCGGGATTGAGAGAGTAATCACTATACTTTTGTTCAATAATTTCCCTCCAACAAATTAAGTTCCACAGTGGTACATCTTATTGAGTTTAATATATTTACTAATGGAGTGAAACTTATAGTTGATTACCATAAAAGCAAATAACTACAGTAGTTATCATCATCCTGGCACCCAGTCCTACATTATAATTACAAGATACTAGTGCCCAAATACTACAATGGATTAAAACAGTCACTACTGTTTGCATGTAGACTCGAAACTACCCACTTACCCAAAAAGGATACAAAAGAACCCCTTGTTAAAAAAAAGAAGAAAAAAACAATACATAAAGCAAACACCAGGAAAAGATGTTCTCCAACCTAAAACAGAAGAATGAATTAACATAAAAATATGTTCTTATAAGAAAAAAAGAAACAGCAATTCAAAATCACTGCTGTAAAATCACAAGGTAAAAAAAAAAACACACAATCCATACCCGACAAGTTACCACTTAATCCATATATAGAATCATAGATAAACACATTACATAAACCAGTTTATGAGCCCAGTTTGGATAATCTGATCTAGTTGTGTTATGCTAGATCACTTTTGTAGGGTTTGGCCCCGAAGACATTCTTGTATCTCAGCAGCCAAATTTGAGGATGGGAGATTTTTGTGTTTGGGTTGGGGGCATGAGAATATTCTTCTTGTAACACTCATTGATTATAGTGAGATTTTCCTCTCATGTGTATTTTTCCGTTTAATATCAAAGGAATTTCTCCACTTTCCATATAAATTATGGTGTGCAATGTTCTCTTCTCTATATTTTTTGTTGACATACCTGGGTTTGATGGATGATCAAGAGAGAGGAAATTTTGGATAAAGGATGAGAGGAACAAATAGAGTGTTGAATTAAATTATACAAAAGATTAAAATCTGGTATAAATCCCCTCTGTGACATTCTTGCCCCCAAAAAACCACTCATTTTTCTGCAAATGATTTCCCCTTCTCTCCTTTTTCATTGCTCAGACTGCTGATCACCATCAGAACTTTTTCATGTGCCACCAGCCACCACAAACCATCACCGCAGTCACCAGAAGTTTTGTAGAGCAGCCACACACCAGCCTTCTTTCAATCACCGTCGAACCATAAGTCTACATGATTTTGCTTTGCATCAAACCAAATTTCTAATTGACTTGGAAATCGAAATGCTTTAAGGAAACAACTGTGAAACAGCAAATCATTGATGGAAATATCGGACAATATTTCCATTGATTGTTGATCATTGATCATATCAACCAACATTATTGGTATTGGGGCCACCGATACTATTTTTCCAATACCGTAACAATATCTTGATATGCTTCCATATCAGCTAACAAAGTTGTTACGGTCGATATATCGGCCGATACTATCTAGTCAGCTTATGATTTTTAAAATTATTTTTCATCCGATATATCTGATACCGATACGTATTGTCCGATATATTTGATACCGATATCAATACCAATATTTTTTTTATTCATGCAGCAGCTGATATAATTTGTGATTTCTAGTCAAACATTGATCTCTGCCAATTTACTTCTTTTTATTTTTGCAAATGCAATTAATTTTTTTGGCAAACAGAACTCCTTTTGACTTCGATTTTGATTTCCACTAAGTATTTCAAGTGTTCACTGTGCTGATTAGATACCAAACTTAGTTCATCATTTAGATTCAAAGTAAGCGATTAGAAACTTTCTATGTTTTTTCTCTTGCTGGTCTTATTGGAAAATCAACTTCATTTGGTGGCAGCCTAAAGTGGAGGTGGTGTGGTGGAATATGAATAAAGATGACAGGTCATGACACTGGGGACAATCAACAAATTTAAACAGGTGGCAATTTTATGTGGGGATGAAGGAGGTAGGTGGCAGCCAGTCATGTTGCGATGGTGTCGGGAGGGTGGCTGGTGCACAAGTGGTTGGCAACGTAGTGGTTGTAGGACAGATGATACAGTTGGTGAGAAGTAGTGCAAGCAGAGATGACTGTGGAAAAGAATAAATATGCTTGAAAAGTGAGCACAGGTCATATAAACGGTCTCCAAACAGGTTATAATAGGTACATTGAATTCAATTTGTTGTTTCAGATTTGTTCTTCTCATCAAAATGAACTTTATTACTTGAACCTTCCACTATATATAAATTTCCTCCTTTGAAAACTCATTTTATATAAGCACTCTTATCTCAGACAGCTTCTCGATAAAAGTCAGAAATTATAACAAAATTTTGAGCCCGTATGACACCTTCATTCCTTGAACAATCCCTTTTTATCATCCCCCTCACTCCATCTTGAACCCAAAAGTAACAGACGAAAGAGAACATCAACGATCAGAGTTAGCCTAGTGGAGGGCTACCCATATTCTAGATCCTGCAGCTGAGTGTCCCTGAAATCTCTCTTTATTTTTATTTTTATTCTTTTTTGGCTGAATATTGACATTGTGGCGCACCAAAAGTGGCTTGGGAGTGTACTGTTAACCGCCCTCTGGCCAGACACGAGAATTTTGGCCTGCTCAATAGTTAGAGCTCCAAGATGGAAAAATAGAAACTTGCACAAGCCCTTGATGACCAGCTCATTCCACTGATGAGGTCCTGTCCTTGCCAAGTATGCGCAGACCATAGATGTCCGGGTCAGATTTTGCAAAGGACATGGTTCCTGGTGGGAAAGTATGATATCAAAAAAAAGTACAAACAAGGAACTGTTTTCCAGAGAGGGGTTATGCTTGCTGGTGACCACAGCCTCACTGGAAAGTTTATCCCCTGGAACGGCAAGGGCCGTAAGGGAAGATGGACACACAGCAAGAGATGGAGTTGGGATCATGTAAGCATCAATTCCTTGCCATATCAGCCATGAAATCCAATGGATGAGATAATAATCCTCCTAGGAGAGACGAACAGCCCTGACACACTGTCTGCAGCAGGAGAGAGACTGAAATTTCAACAGAAGAGACGCCATTGTTGGTCTGAGAGAGTGTGGAGAGTTAACCTTGCAGAGGCTGTCCCATCCTCTGCCAGTAAGGCCGTCCCATCCTCTGCCAGTAAGGCCGTCCCATCCTCTGCCAGATTCTCTGCAGCAGATGAGGGATGAAGAACAAAGAGAGATGATTGTTTGGGGGAAAGAGGGTCACACAAGTGGTGGTTGACTTTTTATTTCAATCTCAACCATCGACTAAGACATAATGGCGTATCGATATGAGTTCTTATGCAGGACAGTACTCATATTCTTATGCAAAATGAGTTCACATGTCAGCAAAGATAAAAATATCGATCGATACGTATCGATATTAGATCCCTTGATACTAGGACAATATCGTAAGATGTTGCTATATCGACAATATATCGGTTGATATTTTCCGATCAGCTTACCATTCTCAGAATTTTTCTTCCAATACATCTAATATTGATATGGATACTTCAAATATTGACACAGATTGGTAGATATGTCCAATACTGATACGACCATAACTGATATCAATACCAATATTTTAATCCATGCATGTGAGGGATGATCTATATGTATAAGCAAGGAAGTTAGTGCACTATGGTTTAATAAATGTCACTTAGACCCTAATTCTGTAAATGCTGTCAATAGACATCAATATCATCTTGGTATAGTGCATACATATTGTTTTGACAGTTCTCTAACTAACATTACAGTTCCATTATCGTAATAATTTTAACTCATATCTATTAAAATTCAAAAAATACTGTACACCAGTCCATAATTTCGCAATGCAATTAGTTAACAGGATGATGATTACCAAATTACTACAAACAGGAAGGATCAATGGCATCAAGAGCCCTACATTGGATCAAACAATAAAGTGATGCAATTTCCACAAAGGGTGAGTTATCAAATTGACCAGATTACAGTGCAAACTTCAGGCAACAACACAAGGGCTTGTAAGAAACAACTTACAGGTGTTGAAGTGCCGTAAGGTTTCCCAATTCACTGGGAATCAGTCCACTTAGGTAATTACCCTGCAAGTATCTGCAAATATATATAAGAATGTAAGTGTGCTGATAAAATTTCAGGTAGTTCCGGTAATAAAGAAACTCTTTTCCAACCAGGTTATAAAAATCCTTGCATAGAATAATTTTTGGAGTACTAATAATTTATGCTTCAGAGTCAGGGGCATCAAGGTAAATTCAGGTGTCATTTTTGACTTTTTATGTCTAGGATTTCAATTAATTTTGCTTTTTTTCCTTGTGGAAAGAGGGCATCATTTTTTGCTCAAAACTTTTATTTGGAACTAATCTCATTAGTGAAAGGTAAATGCAAATGCAACAATACAAAGATTTAATGTGACTTGTTGGACTAGACGGTCCCCATGGGTTTACCTGGATTAGGTTGTAAATACATATATGATAGAGAAAAGCTAGATTACTTATAAAAGAAGGATATAATGTGACTTAATCATGATCCTCTTTTTTTGAAGAAAATTTACCCAGCCAAGGTAGGAATAACAGGAGAACAAGGCTCCTTCTGCATAAATAACACAAGATACAAAATCAAGGAAAAATGACCAAATATAGGGCAGGCCTTATATTTGTGATGAGATCAGCAAATGAGGCTCTCATATAAACACACAATTTTCTTGACCCAAATACTGCACTTTAACTTGTGGACAAGTCACACCTATAGTACAATCAAAAAGTTAAGAGATAAATTTGTAGTGAACTAGAAGTCAACCAATAGCAGAAAAATGAAAGGACTGATGAGCACCTCCCAAAGATTGATTTATTAGTTTAATAGATTTGTTCCCATATTTTGTCATAACTTGAAGATTTTTAAAATTTTATAATTTTCATAGTCTCCAAAATATATATAGAAAGTTATATTTCCTTTTCATTAATTTCTTATTTTAGGTTGTCATTAATTCGGAAATTATGTTTATTTCTTAGTTAACTATAAGTAGGAGTAGCTATTGATGAATGAAGTTACATTTATGGCTGACATCAAGTAAGTGCTGTCCCTCTCCTCTCGTCTATCTCCACTTCTTCCCCCTTCCCTCTTCTTTGTTCCACTTCTTCCCTCCCTCTTCCCTGTTTTCCTCTTTCCTTGCATCAAATTCCTAGTTCTTTGAAATCTACCAATCATTTGCAGCTCCACAAACAGCCTACCACCGATGCAAAACCAATACCACTGCCCACCAAACTGCAACCCAACATTATCATCCCCCACATAGATGACAACTGCTGCCAATGCTACTATTGATTTCCCCCAACTAAGCGCCCAGCCACACTATTGGGGCAACTTGAGAGCATAATGAGAGAGAGAGAATGACAAGAGGAGCATCAGGATTCTTGGGGAAGTCAACTTCCTTCCACTCAAGAGAGTTGGTGAGGACATACCAAAGATTTGATTTTCATATTTGTTTCCATATTATCTCACATATAGAAGATTTATGAGATTTATAGTTGTGGAAGTCTCTAGGGTGCCTATGGAAGGCACTGATACAAATACTGAGTGATATTTACTGATATGTATTGATATTAGGCCCCTAATACCAATATTTATAGATAACCCAACAATACTGCGATATATTGTCGTATCGGCGATATATTACGATATATCGGTCAATATTCAAAATATTAAATTATCAGCTAATATAACCCTACTAGTTTACAATTTTTAGCAAAATTATTTTTCTTCCGATATATCTAATATCAATACATATTGTCTAATATGTCCATAATGATATGACCATGACTAATACCGATACCGTTATTTTCATCCAAGACGGAAGGTTATATTTTCTTTCTATTATTTCTTTTTTTTTGTTACTATTAATTAAGAAGTTATATTTATTTTCCAGTTAAGCCCGGAGTACAGTATCCACGTATAAAGACCCTAATTTTATTGTTTAAGTTGCTAGCGATAACTGAAATTATGTTTAAGGTCATTGCCTAGAATTGCTCTACCTCTCCTCTCTTCAGTCTCTGCTTCTTCCCCTCATCTTTTCTTTGTTCTACTTCATCTTCCCCTCCTCCCTTCACTATTTTTCTCTCTTTCCCTGCATCAGGTACATTCAAAATGGTTTAAACATTTAAACCACAAGATAAAGAAAGCACCGATGAGAAAAGTGATTTGGCTGAGGTCAAAAGCAATAAGAAAGGAAAAGATAAGCTCCAGAAATACTTAAGAGTGCAGAGATAAAATGTGATATTACTTCAAATTTCTTATACTTCATAGGACATTGTGCTAAATTGAGTGAAATAGAAAAAGAATATTCATAAAGGCAACCCTAGTTAGTGGGACTTAAGGCAACGAGGTGGTGGTGGTCATAATTCAGCATATGTACGAGTGCCCACAAAAAGTGAGATTTCTCTTCATGAAATAATGAGGATACAATTGATATATACTTACCTGTCCAATGTAAAATTTGGAATGCTGGTGTCTCTTAAAGGTACCTCGACAAGACTAGTAGGTCCAATCTTTATCAATCTCAATTAACTTCAATTTGAGAGTAATTTCCCTTACAAGTCTAGGGTTTAAGCATGATTGTAAACCGATATTAACACCAAAAAGTTGTTCAAAACACTAAGAGACCTTGTTGGAGCATCTACTTGATTTTGAAAGCCATTTTCACTTACAAGTCATAGATGTTGAAATGCTAGAATGAAGGATTAGAAAACATCAGCAATTTGCTACAAACTAACACAACACTTTATTTGCATCTATTCTATTTGCATTGAGAATAATGCAACAAATTCCCAGTTCCAAGATTTTATAACCATTCTTATATTATGGAAAACCTTTTTGATGTAATCGGTACACCTGAATTCAAGATCAAGATTTGGAATGAATGAAGCAACAGTTTGAGGTCTCCATTTGAAAAGGAATGCTACACTTGTTGGAAGTGTTTCCATCTTTGATCTTTTTTTGTTTCCTTCTGTGAAGCAGAAGAGTTTCTATTCTTATATGTACCTTTCACATATCTTCATCAGCCTTATCAAACAGCAGTTTTAGAAGTGTTCCTCTGAGACAAAAAGGACGCAAGGAACCCCACACATTTTGGATGCTGTCTCATTCATTTGCAGTATCCTGATTATTTATAGAGCATACATTATTCTTGGAAATATTTTCCCATTAGAGCTTAATTTTCTTATCCTCACAATAGAAAAGTAGATAAGAAGAATATGAATTTTCATTTCCCTCTAACAGTAAAACATTAGAACAAGACAACAAAGTTAATAAATGTACTCACAGTGCTCGAAGCACCGTGCAATTTCCCAATTCTGGAGGAAGAATCCCATAAAAATCGTTGTTATGAAGGGCTCTACAAAACAAAATTGCATATTTAAAACAAGGGAAATACGGAACCATCAGCAAAAGGGGGGAATGTTAGATACATACAGAACCTCCAACCGGTCGAGCTTCCCAATATCAGGTGGTATGGATCCACTCAATTTATGACTAGAAAGACTCCTGGTGATCAGGATCCAAGTAATTAAGATCATTACTCGCAAAGTTGTCACACTTTCATTATTATGTACTTCTCATCTAAATTGTTCAAAACATAAAAGCACACATGTGGATTAAGATTTCAGATACTTAAGCACATCATGCTATCAATTCTATAAGAACATTATGGATTTGTAATTGTCATCTCAGTTGTTATTTCCACTATGGCATACACATCAATTATCATCATGTACTTCAACAAAGGACAACTTATGCACAAGAATCCCACATGGGAGGCATAGGCAAGGACAAATGCACACAACCTTACCGTGGTGTCTAGGTCATCATAAACACAAAGCATACAAAGTTGACAATTTGAGTTATAACTTCTACATAACATTCCATATCAACTCCATCTGTATCAACAAGACAGAAGGACAGATCAGCAAAATAAAAGATCATTATGCTGCAACAGTTCAATACAGAAGGAATACCAAGAAGGCAGCAACAGATTGATTGTAGAAGTGAAATCAGATCACTATAGTTGTTATACATGAGTTTCCCATGTAAATAAATGACTTGATTGCCTTAGCTTCTATAAATACTTGTATGTAAACAATGTAATGTAGACTAGATTGATGAATCTAGTCTATAGTTGTTATAGATTGCTCCCTTAGAAACAGATCAGTTACCATGTCCCTCTTTTCTTTCGCCTCTTTTTCTTCTTCTCACTTCTTATTCTTCTAATTCCTCACCCCTCCTGTTCTTTGCAGCACCTCATGATTGAGAAGAAATTATTCCCTTTTCCAACACAAATTGGTATCAGATTCAGATTCACTCCTTCCTTTCCTCCACATTCCGAAACTCTGCAACCGTACACAAATTCCTAAATAACCTTTCCAATGGCTGCAAAGAAACAGACCTAGATGACGAACTCCGATTCCATATGGAATGGAAAGAAGAATGCAAAGAACAAATGCAACAACACAACCAGTGCATCAATGACAAATTCAGCAAAAATGCCTTCATGGAGGAAATCAGAGAGGTATTAGAGACACAATTGCCTTCTAGTTCCACCAATCAACCACCACATCTCCACAGACTGCTATTATCCATTCTCCTCCAACTAGACTTACTTGTCCACCACCAATACTAACCTTAGACATGACCAAACGACCACAACCTTCTTTGCATCAATCTAAAGTGGATTTCCCAACCTTTGATGGCCAAAACACCAAAAGATGGCTCCTTAAATTCCACAAATATTCCAGTTTCTACCAAATTCCACCTCATCAAAAACTAGAAATCGCCTGTTTATTTGGAAACTCATGCAGCAATCTGGTTTCAGGGATACAGCATTAACCTCAGACAACTCTTGGAAGACTTTCTCTGTGGGTATATGCACCACATTTGGAGACCAGGCATTGGTGGACATTGTGGAAGAATTATAAAATGCTGCAACATGGATTAGTAGAACAATAACAAGACAAGATTGATGAACTCAGATACTTGATGCTCCAACAGAATCAAGGATCACCCGAGGCTTATTTTATCTCCAGCTATTGAGTGGAATAAAAGATGAATTGAGGCATATGGTAAAACTTCTTAACCCACTATACCTACCTCAAGCATTCCAAATGACATCTCTACAAGAACATTACATTGAAACCCTTCACAAGAAACAGAAACCTCCCTACAAAAACACATGCAAACCACATTAACAACCTGATCCTTTCCCTTCTACCAATTTGTTTTGTCCAAACCAGAAAACTTGCAACCTCCAAATTTGGCACTAGAGCAGAAACGCACTCTGGGCCATTGTTACAAATGTAATGAAAAGTTCACACCCGGACACAGATGCACAAACATGCAATATAATGCCATCCTGGTCTATTTTGAAATCACTGACAATGATGCTACTGAATCCCAACCAGATGAATTACCGCTGCAGGAACAAGAAAATTCAAAAACTTCTGTCCATGTACTCTAAATTCAGCTTTTCACCTAAAACCACCTCATCTTCATCTTGGTGTACAGTGGTAGCACCCACAGCTTCCTAGACCCTAGACAAGAGTCCCTGTCATGGAAATCACTCCATTACAACTAACAGTGGCTAATGGCAACTGAATGCTTGGTGGTTCACAATGCTATCTCTTTCCTAGGAAAAATGTACGCCCAAACCAATCATCTGAGGCACAATTTCAGAATATTATAATTGGGCCACTAGATATGGTTCTAGGTGTAGATTGGCTCAGCCAATATAATCCCATTCTTTTTGATTTCTCTAACTCACTATTTCCTTTACCCATCAAGGCAAAAATGTCAAGTTACAAGGTACTACCAAGCAAGCTTCCTTGGCAAGCATATCAGGAAAAACATTGCACAATGGATTCAATCTGGTCAAGGTTTTCTAGCTCAGTTTCTCACAATTACTACAACAGAACCACAAGTATCCATCCATCCCGACATTCAATCGCTCCTCTCAGAATTCAATGATGTTTTTGCCATTCCTTCTCAACTGCCACCACAAAGATCATATGACCATCACATTCGATTTCAACCAAATGCACAACCAGTGCACTTACTGTTGGGGTCGGAAGACCCGGATCCACCAGATCCAGCAGCAGCGGAAAAACCCGATCCCCTCCGTCATCGACAACCACCAATTAGTAGGAACAAGGGATGCACGGCATTTTTTACGTAAAAATCTCTTCCCAAACCGAAGAGGAAAAACCACGGGACACATAGTCCACAGATAAATCCACTATGTAAAATAGTTGCACAAACCCAGATTACGTGGAAACCCCTTCCCAAACCGAAGAGGAAAAACCACAGGACACATAGTCCACAGATAAATCCACTATGTAAAATGGTTACACAAACCCAGAGACAGAGTACAGCAACCACCCTGGCTACACAAGCCCTAGA
>JAOVVI020001900.1:0-12111 GCA_028571085.2 Nepenthes alata
TTAGTGGGTATTACCTCCAAATAATTAAGAGGATAGTTTATACAAAATATTAGTATGGCCTAAACATTATTGGTATAATTACTAACGACCAATTATGATAGTCCATCGAAGGATTCGGCTTATAATATAATAGAGGCCCAATCTGCTCATACGGCCTAAAATCAATGGACGAGTCTGATAATCCTATTCGAGTAGTTTAGTCATTGAAAGAAGGCGGAACCAACTTTAACCAATTGAAGTGATTTTCTTCCCTTATCTGATGGACGATCTCGGTCGCTGATTGAAAATCGTCAGTTGACTGGCATCTTATCTATCCGACGATTTATTAAGTGGTTGACAAGAAAAGCCAACCGCCCCCTAACTTCTATATAAACCCTTCATTACTAGTAAGAAAAGGGAAACGACGCTCAACCAAATAAAAATTAACCAAAGATACATTTAAGACGGTTCAAGAGCATTTTCTTTCATTAAAACGCTTTCTGAAAAGCGCCTACCGCAAATAAAAACTATTTTTACAAGTATTTGTACTTACATACTTTCTTTTTTTTTCAAAGAAAAATATTAATTTGAGTGTTGGATGGTATCTCGGATAGTGAGTCTTGTCAATCATTTAACCATGCTTTATTGTGTTGTATAAGATTTAAATTAAGAGCATACAAAAATTGAACCCGCTTCAAACCAGATGCATCCTTAGTTCTCAAGTTGTGATATGGATTAGAGAGCCTTCCAATATTTTATTTCAGATCGAACCGGATCCGATCCGATTTCCGTCGCTATTAATTTAGAACCTACGCACCATAAATGATAAATAAGAGATTAGAGGATAGCGGTAGGTTATCCCATCGTAAACACTTCAACGCTCAAATCAAAAATCGTCTGCAATGAACAAAGAGATACACGCGTTGGCATAAACGTAACAAGAATGTAGATGTGTAGAAATGAGGGGAGTGTGTTGGATGTTTGACGAGGTTTGGGCTCCATGGGTTGCACCACTATGGGAGGCTCACTATCACCGCCGTGAAGTGGCATTGGCTCAATGGAAGAGAGCTGCTTCTTTCTCCTCGAAACTTTGAGTGTTGGGTGAAGGATCGGATACTTGATCTCTAGTCACCGTTTGGGCTCTCACAGGGAAGTTTGGAATGGATTCCAAAATTGATCATTCTCCCCGTAATGGGAGAGAGTATTTGTAAGCTCCTTCAGGGAGGCTTTGGGAGCCAAAATTCCCAACAAGTGCTTATCAAGATTCATCGGTTGTTGCCCATTGGCGTTGGCCTTGACCAGCGCCTGATCTGCTAACTTTGCTCGGATTTGTTGAGTGGTGACAGGGGTAGCGCACGCTGCGGCCTGTCAGCATTGACTTCATCTTCCATTGGCTTGATTTTCTAAGCCGATACCTCCAGCGCTAGCCACCTACAACTGCCCTACAGACGCACGCGTGCGCTATTTGGTTGCTCATCTGGGATGCCAAGTGGACCGCGTCTCTAGATTCTTTGGAACACCATAGTTGGGCTTGGGCCCTTCCGTTGGGTCTCGCTGATCCTGGCCCAATTCCATGCTAGACCCATCACTAGGCCCCATGCCTAGGGATGGCCCATTACCAGGGCCTAGCATGTCAAAGGTGGGTCTCGGCGACTGTCCACGAGGGCTTTCTAGAGATGCACTCGTCTTCATCTCTCAGTGACGTCGTTCCTTCCCCATGGTAATATGCAACCTTTGAGGGGCGTTGCAGGGATTCGATGCTCTATTGGGAAAGATTCGCCATCTTAGAATCGACTCCACATTGATGGCTTTCCTATTTTTTGATTGATGGCCATCAGGTGGCACACCTCTTTAGGAGCTCGTGAGACTTTTGTACAGCTATAAATTGAGGGGTTCCCATTTTGGGTGACTCACACTTAGCCATTCGTTGGCAAAGTGATGCGGAGTCCTTGTCTCGTCCTACACCTTGTGAAGCTCCACGAAGGAATCGGATGGATTTGCAGGGGAATTGCAGACGCTGTTGAAGCCTACCGTCACACCCTTTCCGCGGATGCTTCCACGTTGTAACGAGGGTGGCTCGACTACTTTGTAGTTGGCGTGTGCCTCCTCTCCGGCTAGCCAGGACTCCCAGCCATGAGGGAGTGTGGTGAGGCCGGCATGTCATTTTCAGGGATTTCGTTCCCTAGAAAGCATGCCATCATCATCTCTTACCTCGGTTGGTCGTTCATATATGCTTCCTGAAGAGGGGGCAAGACACAAAGTTCCATTGGGCCGCACGTGGGTGCATCGCAATTCCTTTGGGACTCCTAATGGATGCCTTTCCTTTGCCTGTGGTGAACCCTATCTCGCCAGAGCTATGGGATCGGCAACCACACCATTCCTCTGGGGGGAATCGGTGTTGGGGTTGATGTTACAAGAATGAGGTGTTGTGCATCTATGCCCTAGGCTGATCTCTCCCAGGAGTGTCGTTATTCTGAGCTTCTTGTACCTCACTTTATTTCTTTTTCCTTTGTACTTTTGCCGATACAAGCCTTGTATTTTGTAATAAACATTTCAAAGAATAAAAGCATTAGTTTTTGCCTATCATATCTGGTGTCATTGAATCTACTTTTTTGTTAATTCACACGATATGACTCAAGGGCAGTGGGTCCCTTTCACCACCATATATGCTTGACTGGTCGTTTATTATGAGTGTCCAGTTGATTTCAGGCATCCTTGCTAGTGCCCATCCCTCAAGTCCGTTCTTAGACCATCAATGGGATGGCCTGGTGGGAATCCCTTGCAAGTTTGCGCCGTCCGTACTATGCCTTCGCTAGCTGATCGATATTGATAGAGGGTGCATCAATCAGGTCTCATCTGCATTTAATGCACAGGGAACCACAGGGCCGTTGCGTCATGATAGCCTTTCTTGAAAAGGCGCAATGCTTCAAGGCCTCGTCACATAGAGGGATTTTATTGAGCGGCGAAACACCTTCTCTTAGTTAAACGACACCATCTTTTGGGGGAAGCTTTCGCTATTTAAGCGCCAAGAACTCCTCCAATTTGGGCATCCTTTTGCTGCAGAGAGGCGCAAAATCTAAGTCTGCAGTTGTTTCCTTCTTTTTCATTGCAGTTACGCTAATGGCCAACAGGGTGCGTGACGTTGTTCCAGGGCCGTTGGCAAGGTCGTCTTTTTCTTCAGGATCTGAGTCTCCCACAGAGGAGTCTCAATGGAGAGATCAAGGGTTGAGAGGCCATGACAAGAATGGGCATGCCATAGTGGCAGTGGAGGATTACTTCTCAAAGCCTTCAGTTGTTGAGCCGGTGAGGTTCCTGAGAGCACCACTAGGCTTTGAATCTGAAGGGGTATCCAACTTCTCTCGGTGCCAAAGACCTGGAGGAGTTGGTTTTCCACTCCACCGTGTCCTACGAGCAATGGAGGATATTGAGGCCCTCGTGTAGGTTGTTGTTGCCAAAATCAAACAGACCCAAGCACGAGTGGCCCACTTTGAACAAGAATGGTAGGAGGCGGAGATGAGAACGTCACAGTTAGCCAACGTCAATTCACAAGCCCAAAGCTAGACCGCCTCTCTTCAGGAGGGACTTGAGAAGTGCGGCTTAGGAAGGAGTGTGTCATCCATGCTTGGCAGGAGGCTTAGTTGAGGTCAGGAGTCCAACTGGAAGAGCTGGCTCCCATGCTAGAAGGGAGGTTCCAGGAAGGCAATCAGCTTAGCCGAAGAATATCTTTGCTGGCGGTGCTAGGCTTTCACATGGGCCTCTTGGACTCTTAGAATTTAGGCGCCCGGACTGGATCGAAGCTGACCAAGTTCATAACTCCCAATCCTATCGAGCCCGGAGGGGGCAGATAGTTGTATTTTGTGGCCACTGGTCGGCTTTTCCTATAAAGAAACTTTATTAGTGAGATTTTTTAATAGCATTTCCTTATTAACAAAGCAATTTATCTATTGCAATTTGTCGCGTATGGATGACTCGTTTATCCTTCCAGCCTGAATTTCGAAAGGGTTACCATTGTCGCTTCTGATGGCTTGTATCTTCGCATTAAATGCATAGTGTGACAGTCCAAATTTGGCAGGCGGCTGCGGCATGAGTGGGGGTTGCAGTCTGTCAAGCACCGTGATTAGCTGCCTCGGATAGATGTACCGCGCCCTGCTGAGGGGATGCATGTCAAGGTCATCATTTGAGGCCACTTTTGTATTTTTTCGCACGACGCCACTTGGCATTTCCAAGCACTGCCAATTCAAAAAGTGCTTCCTCCGATTCTTCACACTGTGGCGTTTGTTTGCTTCAAGTATGACGAAGAAGAAAAGCCCTCCTTCATCCATTCGCCAGAAAGTAAGCAACATTAAATCGGTCCTCTCGATGACCGTCATTGCTGCTCTTAGGGTTGAGTACCACATTCTGAGTAATTGGGTGCATCTCCTTCCTAGTGAGGGAGGTAGGGTGAACGCACCCTCGAGGGATTCATTATGGTGTAGGAGCAACACCTGTGGGGCGGACTTCATTTTCTCATAGATCTGAACCTGTATGGAATCTTTGAGACGCTAAATGTTTCTCTAGCTCAGCTTCACCCAACGCCATCCGCTATCTGGTGACTCTGTGCGTTTTTTGTCAAACTTCACGGTGGTGGGTTTGACCCATGCTCACTAAAGGTAATTTTTTGCTTTTTCCAATCGGAGGATTGGCTTTCGATGTCTCCTCGTACGAGTTTCATCTTTCACGGTACGAACTCCAATTCGGTGAAGAACTGAAAAAATCATTTCTTCTTCTTGACGGTCCCTCCAAAGTGAGAGTTTGCATCCGTGTGGGGTCCTGTGAGTGATTTCTTCTCTAGAAGCGTGAGCGAGGAGGAGATGAGGCAAGAGAAAGATCTCATTAGTAACATACAGGCTGCGATAGAGACATTTTCCACCCAAGGGATTTAATTGACCTTTGAGATGTTTGCTGCTGTTGGGTGGGAGCGCGTGAGTAGCGAGGCGACAGCTATCGTCCAAAAGGAGAGGACCGAAGCTTTGGTCATAAGAGAACCATCGAGGGAGTCACCCGAGCGGAGCGATTCATCTTTATCGCTGAAGACTTCCTCAGATGAGGACGTGGCGGCCTTAAAGACGTTGAGAGGAGCCAGCGACAGTTATAGTAGAAGGGCCAGAATATTACTAGCTACATCGGGCCAGTCCACCGGGCCTGCCATGACAATACCCACAGTGGTCACTGTTGCTGTGCAGGAGCTTGAGCCGCCGCTTCTTGAGGAAGTTGCCGAGCGCTCTTCGATTTCGGTTGTTGCCTTAGCGGAATATGGCATTCTCATGGTCAAGCTTCCTTCACATTAGGGGTCCGCACCAGGTTCCCCGCTTGATGTTGAGGCAAGAGCCTCGACTGAAGAGTGGCCAGTCGAGTCCTTTGGAGGGGTGGCCATACCTGGCAACGAGGAGGCAGTGATTGGCTCAATAGAGCTCATTGAGGTAGTTGATTCAGAGCATGCTGCTGCACCCTCGAATGTTTCGGATGAGGTTGTGGCACCACCAAGTGCGTTGCCTGAGCCACCTGTCCCTGGCCCTGAAGCGGCCATTGAGGTTGATCTACTTGAGGAGACCACTGATGGAGCTCCGGTTGATGGGGCTCCAGAGAGTGAGGCGGAGGGCGTTATTGAGCGGTCGAAGCCCCCAGGAGTTTTTGATCTTGGAGCTATGCATAAGCCCCCTAGCGCTACAACGGTGCCTTTTGTTGAGGTATAATGTCTTTGCTCATCAAGTTGCGGATTTGTTTGCTAACTTGCTAACTCCCTTTATGTGATGTCTTTTGCCTAGTCAGGACTTACGGATATTTCGTCCCTTTTTTCTCTTTCGTAGAACCCGGATGTAGTTCGCTTCTTTCAAATCGTTCTTTCTCAACTTGACGAGCCCATCCGCTGGGCTCAAGAGGAGGGCCAACGAGTGGCGAAGCAACACTAGATGAGTGAAGTAGCTATCCCAAAATAGGAGGTCGAGCAGCGAATAGGTGATCTGTAGGCGACTGGGGATCACATCGTCAGCTTGCAGGATTGGTGCACCCGAGCTGAGGCTAGGTTACGAGTACGGCTCTCTCCGGTGGAGGTTACTCAGATTCTGGATGCGAGATTTTGGGACGACATATGCATGTGTCGTCGCATAGTCTCCGTTGTAGCTCTGAATGTTTCTGTGGGGACCCTCGATCCTCATAACGATGGGATCGACGATCGTTCGCACCTGATCAACTACCTAAAGGGGACAGGAACTTCAAGCTTGTAGGGTAGCTGCATTTTGTTCACTTTTTGTGTATATAGCTCTTCGAGAGGAACTTTGTAACCTTCAGCTTGGATGACGAATATGTTCTTTCCACTTTGCTTTCTTCTCTTCTCTTTATTTCTCTCTCTCTTTTTATGATAAGGTCTTATCATAGTGTCGGCTAAGTTGTCTTGCTATTGTCGCCAAGGCTCGCTTCAGGAGCCTCTTGCGCTATGCTCATCCTTTGGTTGAGGATGTCGTCGCATCTTGCACGTAGTGGTATGCTCTGTCCAATGAGTTGGACGTCATCACACGCCCGATGGAACCTCTCGAGGGCCAGCTAGATTTTAAGGCCACAGTAGCCGAACTCCGGGTCTTAAGCCGTTGCGTACATGATATCGTCTCGATGCTCGGCCCTGCTTTGGGCGTCGTTGCTTTCATGCGGATGGTCCTAGCCACCGACCGTCATTGACTAAGGGAGCTCTCTTCATTTGAGAAGATCATTACATGCCTGCCATTCAGACCCCCTAAGGTTTTCATGACTGTTTTACTGGGAGCTTCTGGATCCCCCTGGCCTACTTATTCGACCGCATTCAAGCTGCTTGGCACGGAGCCAAGGTTCTATGGCTACTTAGAGCCATCCAAAGCCAGAGTTCAAAGTTCAATTGCAGGTGGGTCCTCGGCACGGGGTCAAGGTTTTGCGGCTACTAGGGGTCTTTAGGAGCGGAGCCAAAGTTTAGAATTCAACCACACGTGGGCCACTTGGGGCAGAGCCAAGGTTTCATGGCCTCTAATGGCCTTTCGATGCAAAGTTGAAATTCAAAATTCGACCCCATGTGAGCCGTTTGGGGCGAATCCAAGGTTTCGTGGCCACTATTGGCCCTTCAACACAAAGTCGAGGTTCAGAATTTGACCGCATGTGGGCCGCTTGGCGCAAAGCTAAGATTTTTTTACAGGTGGGCGAATGTCCTATTGACTTAGGGGCTTCTGGGCCGTCTATACTTTGTGGAAATGACAAGCAAGTATACATTCACATGAACAATCAAATAAATAGACAATAATAACAAAATTAATAATAGAAACGTGTTGCATGTAATATTCCAATTCAAGTATGCACAACTTACCTGGGCGTGCCTGCACCTCATTGGTAGTATCTCTTGAGGTGGGTGGCATTCCAGGTCTAAGGGACCAGTTTGTGAATAGTGTGTTCCTGTGGGTGGTCTTACTCATCATCTCTACAATCCGGAGGATCGGATCCCCAACCTCAAGCGAGCGAGCTTTCACCCGCTTATTGTAGTAACGAGCGACACACTGCTGGTAGGCTGCCATCCTTAGGGATGCCACGTTGTGAATTTTTTGGAGCAAGTCCAAGCACTCTCTGAGCCTCTGGGAGTTGCTGGTGGGGTCTAAACATTCAACCCAAAGACTGGGCAATCCGACTTCGACGGAGATGGCCGCTTCAGCCCCGTTGCAGAGGCTAAAGGGCATCTCCCTTATGGATTCCGACAGGGTTGTGCAGTATGATCAGAGAATAGAAGATAACTCATCAGCACATAGGCTCCCTGCGTCCTTAAATTTAGTCTTCAATTCATGCAACAATACCCAGTTGGTTACCTCAACCTAGCCGTTGGCTTGTGGGTACACCACGGATGTATGAATCAGTCTGATGTGCAAGTTCACACAGTATTTAGTGAACCATTTGCCAGTGAATCAAATTTTATTATCAGTCACTATGATCTCAAAAATCCCAAATCAACAAATGATATTCTGACGGATAAACTCTGTTACATTCTGCTCAGTTATGCGCTCTAAAGGAGTCGCCTCAACCCATTTAGTAAAGTAGTCGATATCGACGATTAGAAACTTTCTCTATTCGGAGGCCAAGGGCACGGGCCCAGGAATGTCAAGCCCTATTGCATGAATGGCCATGGGGCCGGCATGCTCTGTAGCTCTACGTGTGGCTAATGGGTCAAGGACCCGCGGACTTGGCAGCTCTCGCACTTTTTGACAAAGTCCATGGCGTTTCGCTTCATCATGGGCTAAAATAAATCTTATCGCATGATCTTGAATGTAAGGTTTTTTCTCTCCGATGTGGGAACCGCACACATCAAGGTGGACTTCACCTAAGGTGTATTCGACTTTCTGTGACGTGAGGCATTTCAGGTAGGGAGTCGAATATCCCCGTTGGTATAGCCTCTCGTCGATGATCGTGTACCAGCCAGCCATTTTCTTTATCCGCTTGACCTCTTCAAGATTTTATGGCTGCGTTTTGTCCATCAGGTAGTTTCAGTATGGGGTCATCCAATTGTTATCTTCGGCTATTTGTAGCACTTCACGTTCTGGGTTGTCAATGCTAGGTATGGCCAGAACTTCCTACATGCTCCAAGTGTACTATTCCTGAGATCCTGTCACTGCGTCCTTAGCCAACTAGTCGGCCATTCAGTTCTCCACTCTCAGGATGTGTTCAATCTCAAACCTTTCGAATGCCTGGGCTTAGGCCTTTGCCTTCGCTAAGTATTTAGCGAGCTGCGGGTTTGATGCTTCAAAGACTCCCCGAATCTGGTTGACCACTAATTATAAGTCGCTATGCACGACCAATGCTCTTACAGGGCATTCCTTGGCTAGCCGAAGCCCTGCAAGGAGATTCTACGATGTTGTTGGTGGCTGGAAATGCTAGCATTAGGGGGTATTTGATCTCTAAGCCCTTCGAGCATTCCACGACAATTTGGTACACTTGAAAGTATGGCCTCAATTTTCCAATAGAGTAGATGAGGGCTAAGGCGATTCTCTCTACGTGAGGGTATCGGGACTCCGTGTCCGTCAGCACTTTAATTACATAATATACGGGTCACTGCACATCCCTTTGTTGCCGAATAAGTACCGAGTTTAGAGCCGTGTCTGACACCGCCAGGTAGAGATATAGGTCCTTGCCTTCCGAAGGGGAGGTTAGGAGTGGAGGACTGGTGAGGTACCCTTTCAGCTTTTGGAATTCAGCATCACACTTGTCCATCCATTACAACCCGAAGGCCTTCGTCCCCATAGGGCCTTAAAGAACAATAGATACTTCTCTGCAGACTTAGCCAGTAATCGCAAGAGGGCGACAAGCAGCCCCGTGAGCTTATGGACTTTCTTCACGGTCCGCGAAGGCTTCACATCGAGAATGGCCCTAATCTCCTCCGAGTTTGCTTTAATACCACGCTAGGACACTATGAAGCCTAAGAATTTTTCAGAGGTCACCCTGAACATGCACTTGGCTGGGTTGAGCTTCATCCTATGTGCTCAAAGTATTTCGAAGGTTCTGCCATATCACGAACATAGTCATCAGCTACTTTACTTTTAACAAGTATGTCGTCTACGTATACCTTCACGTTCCTGTCTATCTAGACTTCAAATATTTTTATTTACTAGCCGCTAGTAAGTTGTACCTGTATTTTCCAGACCAAAGGGTTTCACCTTGAAGCATGTCCATTGATTAGTCATGAAGGAGGTGTGTTTCTCATCGTCCCAACTCATCCTTATCTGGTTGTAACCTTAGTAGGCATCCATGAAACTCAGGAGTTTGTTCTTGGATGTGGAGTCCATCAGCTGATCAATCCAAAGAAGTAGGAAGCTGTCATTCGGGCAGGCATTGTTCACGTTGGTAAAATCGACGTACATCTGTTATTTGTTGCTACTTCCTTTATGAGTATGACATTCGACAGCCAATCTGGATATGAGACTTTTCTTATGAATCCGGCATCTAGCAATTTCTTCACCTCTTCCCTTACAGCTACAAGCATTTTGACGGAATGGTTCCTGCGTTTCTACCTAACTGGTTTGTGACCAGGATCGAGACCCAACTTGTGGACCATTATTAAAGCCAGTATCCCGAGCATGTCGGCAGGAATCCACACGAAGACATCGGAGTTCTGCTTGAGGAAGTCCATGAGGTGGCTTCAGCCTTGCTCAGAGAGGGATCCGTCGATATGTACGCACTTTTTTTATTTGCTCGGGTCTAAGGGGACCAACTTCGTTGCCTCGCTTAACTGTGCCTATTGTAATGACACCTCATCACGGAAGTCTAGGTCTTCAGTGGATCAACCTGGTGTGGTGGGTGTGACCTATGATAGGTAACACGTTCGCCCCATCATTTGGTCGCCCAAGACTTCACCGACTCTATACAGTGTTCAGAACTTCACTTTGAAGTGAAATATTGACGTCACTACCCTGAAGATGGCCCAGAACGGTCAGCCCAAAATGGCATTGTAAGCCGAAGGTAGGTCGACAACGAGGAACGTGAGTGTTCACGTAGTTGTATACGGGTGGGTCTCCATTGTGACCTCCAGTTGAATCTCTCCCTGTACGAGTACTGGTCTATTGTCCAAGTTGTAAAAGGGGTCCTTCGGATGCTTTTATCTAATTCATTTTTAGACCAAGCTTATAGAACGCATCAAGGTACAACAAATCACAAGAGCTTTCATTATCAATAAAAACTCGTATCAATTGGTAGTCAAGCATACCATCTGAGACGATGGCAAATACAATAAGAGGTTCCGAATAAGGAAAAGTTACATGTATCATATCGTCATTGCTAAAACTAATGACATCAATCCTAACCCCTACTCTCGCTCTCTTGCTGGTGGATGCGGCCTCTGGCCAGTCACGGTCGCTGTTTCCTGCCAGTCTACTTGAGATCATATTGATAACCCCAGTGGCTATTTGGTTTCTTAGTGGATCTCTAGATTTGTCGTCAGTGAAATCGGGGGCTTGCCCCCAAGCTCTTCAAGAACCGAGTCAGGGGCCCACGATGGATTAGGTCTTCAATTTACCTCTGCAAGGTCTAGCATTAATCAATGGTATGCCCCAGAGATTGTTAGTTATGGCAATACTTCGTCTGGTCTTCGTCCTCTGGGTTCTTCGGCGCCTTGGGCCACTTCAGGAACTTCTCGTCTAGAATCTATATCAGAATATTCGAGTGAGTATGGTTCAGGGGAGTCAGGGCAAAAGGCTTGTACTCCCTTCGGACACTCGACTCAAATCTCAGTTAATTGCGGGGTTCTCGAGAGTGGCCGCCACCTCCATTTCTCTTCTTCCCAGTGCCCAGTACTTTCGGTTGTTAGTCAGCACGTTTGAGACATTTAGCCTCATTGGCCTCCTCAGCTGTAATGTAAGCCCGAGTAATGGCCTCAACTTCCCGAAAGGATTGGGGGAGCTGATGTGCTAGGTGCTTGAAGAACTCCCTAGCCGCCAACGTAGCGATGAAGGTGCTCAGCTTCATCTAGTCGAAAAGCTGGGGGATTCGGCGAGCTTCGACAGTGAAGTGGTTGAGGAACCACTTTAGGTTCTCGTCCAGCTTCTGGCGAAGACAAACAAGGTGCCAAGACTGCTTGTCTTCTCACCGGCTAGAAGCAAGCTGACATTGGAAACAGTCTGCGAGCACATTAAATGAGCGAATAGAGTTGGGCTGAAGGCCATGAAACCAGAGCCTGGCATCCGCCCTGAGGGTTAGGGAAAAGCACTGGCACATGACGGTTTCGCTCACCCCGTGAAAGAACAATAGCGTACGAAAGTAGTCCAAGTGATCCATTGGGTCTGTACTTCCGTCATATGGATCCAGTATAAGCATTTTGAACTTGAGGGGGAGGTTTGCGTCCGGATGTCCATGGCGAACAACGATCTCCCCAGGTCGAGCGCTTGTCGTTCGGGCTCCCCCTTGAATACGTGCTACCATATCTTTTTCACTTTCTTCTTTATCGAAGGGGTGGACTCGCTCCTCTTCGCGTTGATGAAGTCTCAGAGTTTGGAGTTCTCTTGGGGGCTACGCAGGTCGTGGCGACGCCCGCACGGGATGGTCGCGTACTGCATGAACCCTCTCCTCTAGTCGTGGGCCTCCTGTCATCACGAAAGTTGCAGG
>JAOVVI020001900.1:12121-22591 GCA_028571085.2 Nepenthes alata
GCCATTCTGAGCTTTCTTCCCGCACATCCCCGCTCGAGAGGCTCTGAGCTATCGTCTAGGCCCTACTGCCAGAGACTACCTGGGCCTCGGCTTCATCAGGCCTAATTGTCTTTGCTGCTGGGACCTTCGCCTTGGGCTTTCTCCGTCTAAAAATCGATGCTTGGGGCTTAGGGTAATGGCTCCCATCCATTGCCCTCCAACTCGAGAGCACAGTACCTGAAGCATCTGCTTCATGTCGTTCACATTTGCAGCTAGCTTGCGCACATCAGGTTCGGGCTACTCGCCGACACAGCTACCCACTAAGGGGTCGTCGCCACGGGTGGCAGTGTCCCTTGCCGGTGCACTAACTTGTACTCTAGTGTTGACCATCTTCAGCGTGAGAGAGTGAATGTTGGGATTGGTGGTTAGACTTTTTCATCGTTCCCACATACGGCACCAATAGTGCGATCCTGGTTCTCGGGTTGTGATACGGATTAGAAAACCTTTCAATCTTTCGCTGCAAGTCGAACTAGATCGAGTATGATCTCCGTCGCTATTAACCTAAAACCTGAGCACCACAAAGTACAAATAAGATGTCAAAAACGGCGAAAGGATATCCCACCATCAACATTCCGACGCTCAAGTTAAAAATTTTTCATATTGAATGAAGAGATGCATGCATTGATGTACACGTGATGAGAATGAAGATATGCAGGAATGAGGAGAGTGTGTGGGACGTTTGAGGAGGCCTGGCTCAATGGGTTTCACTACTATGGGTGGCTCACTATCACTGCCGTGAAGTGATAGTGGCTCGAGGAAAGAGAGCTAGTTCTTTCTCCTTGAAGCTTTGAACGCTGGGTGAGGGATCAAATACTTGATCTCTGGTCACCGCTTGGGCTCTCTCAGGGAAGTTTGGAATGGATTCCAGAATCGGTCATTCTCCCTGTAACAGGAGAGCATTTGTAACCTCCTTCAAGAATGCGTTGGGAGTCGAAATTCCCAACAAGTGGCTTGTCGAGATTCATCAGCCGTTGCATGCTGTGGTGGCCAACGGTAACAGTTGCCGCCTTATGGAGGCGAGAAGACCGTTTGTCGGGCGTGGCCAATGCCTAACCTATTGACTTTGCTCTGATTGATTGAGTGGCTGCGGGGCGGCACGCGCTACAGCTTATTAGCATTGATTTCATCTCCCATTGGCTGGCATTTTTTAAGCCGGCGCCTCCAACGCTGCCCGCCTGCGACCGTCCTTGCTAACGCGCACGTGCGCTGATTGGCTGCTTATCTGGGATGACAAGTAGATCGCGTCTTTGGATTCTTCAGAACACCGCAGCTAGGCTTGGCTCCTTCTGTTGGGCCTTGCTAATTTTGATCCAGTCTTGTGTTAGACTAATTAAAACCGATCGGATAGTGTTTAGCTCCCTAATCCGTGTAATAATTCAAATTTAAAAACGTATCAACGTAAATTTAAAGCTCTTTGATATGATTTTTTTTCTTCAAAAATGGTACTTATCTAAAATACAAAAATGTGTATTTATAAATATTAAAATTTAGGACTAGTAAGAACAAATTGATAATTTTTAACTGTAATTATGCTCTATCATTGAATAACAGGGCTTAATTATTAGACCAAATCTGTATATTGTGCAACAACCTCAGATCAGTAAATAACAATAATAATTAAATTAGTAACTTATTTTTTTGACAATAAAAGAACAAACTCAAATCCAATACCCACTACTGGATTAAACCTAAGAAAAGTCAAACCACCAATAACAATCATAACATATAATAATGGATATATAGGATCAATTCAAACTATCTATTGGGTCCCCAAAATGTTGACTTTAATCAGTTTACACAAACCATAAAAAAATAAAAGTTTAATATAATGTAACTTCAACATCGAATCTACATGAAATATGCAATGCTAAAACCTTGATACTAAATCAACCCAAAATAAACCTCCAAAATAATACAAATGTTGTTAGTTATATTGTAATATCCCGAATTCTGCTCGAATTAACGCGACTGAGTTCATCAAAGCCGAGCAACTCTAGCAACTCCAAGCGTCTTGGATGTGCAACCATTTTTTGGGTTTACGGACAGACCGACCCTCTTGCCCTAGGCTAGCGGGGCAAATTTTCGAATGTAATAGGTCGAAGTGAGCTCGACTTATGTTGGACCCGAGAAATATTCAGGACACCCTTGGAACACCATTATATGACATTAGAGTTATCTATCCATTCATCTATTTTTATATGATTCCATTTGTATAGATCAATGAATGAGAGATCACGTCATCTTAGGATGCTCCAACGATCTTCTCGTAAAACTAATGGCAAATTTTTATCTCAACAACCATCGGGACGGTTCACAAAATATTTTATGAATTATATAAAAGAAAAGTAATATTACTCGTATGAAAAGTTTATTACAATATTTACCGAAAAGAATAACATGGCACCTAGGCAAAAACAATAAAGAAAAAATACCGCTTAGCAAGAATCATATCATTTTCTATAAAATTATTATAAATATATAGTAAGAATAATATTTTTCATACAAAGAAATAAGGCAGGGCGTATCAGAGAGAGGTTGAAATTGTTCTTCGGAAATTTTTTCAAAAAACAAATTATAGGTTCGTCTCCATGGGAGCAATAGGACTGTTATTACTAAACTTATTGAAGAGATGATATATAACCAAGTTATATTACATGGAGACTCACAATTGGATGGCTATTCACAGGTAATCCATCGGAAGCTCCCAATCTTCCTGCATTTGTCTTGTTTCTGGGCCGAATTTCCGACTCCAAGAATTTCCTCGCGCTTTCTGACCTCGAACTAGTTTTAAAGGTTCTCGTTTTCCATCAGAGTATCTGAGGCCCGCCGATGGTCTTCCCATGTTCCGGCGGCCCCAAAAGCCCTGCCACCAACAAAGCGGCGTATAGTATAGTGAGGAACAGAGGAAGACTGAATAGCATTACCAACTTTCGGCGACTCGAAGATCACTCACTCCAGGTTGCCAAAATCAGCTTATGCAACAAGAAAGAAACCAATTAAATATCCTATATTGAGAAAAGAAGCACTATTGAGTATGCATGAAAATACCAATATTTACATCGGCCGCAATTATATCGATATTGAATGATACATATTGGAAGCAAAAATTCTTGTAATAGGAATCTGGAGGGAAATATCGGCTAATATCAGGTATATTGGCTGATATGGCCATATATCACATTTTGTCATTATATTAGAAAATATCAGTGTTAAGGGCCTGATTATTGATACATATCAGCAGTTCCTTCATTCCATGATATGATATGGAGGAAGACCAAAGAAGCAAAATGTTGAAAAACAGGGCAATGAAGATGAAGAATTACTAGGATTTCCTATAATATATTATTCTATGATATTTTAAATATCGTCTGATACGGCAACATATTATAATTTTTTATGTTATTGGAAAATACCAATATCAAAGATCCTAATATAGACATACATCGGCCGTTTTTTCATTCTATGATATGGAGGAACACCAAAGAAACATAATGTTAAAAAACATGGCAATGAAGATCAGAATGACTATGATTTTCTATAGAATATCATTCTATGATATTTTAAATATTGAATGATATGGCGATATATAGCAATCTTATCATGTTATTAGAAAATATCAGTATCAAGAATCCTAATACTCATATTTATCGGCCTATCTTTTATTCCATATTATGGAGAAAGACCAAAGATGCAGAATGTTGAAAAACATGGTGATGATCAAGAATGACAATGATTTCCTATAAAAGTTACCTTTGTTAGTCTCTGAATGCGTGTAGCAGCAGCTTCTTGCACTATAACAGTGTCGGATACAACTTCAATCACATCTTCAATAAATAAAGCATAAGTGCTCACCTGAAATTACTCATAAGAAATTGTATTTAACACTCTTTTCTTTCTAATTTAAGCAATATAATTGGTATTACGTGACTACAAAATCAAAATAATAGGTGCCAAAAAGTATATATAATATGATTTCAACCCATTATTCATAATTTGATATTATACCAAGAATGAAAATATCGGTATTAATATTAGTAGTAATCATACTGGTATCGGACATATTGTATAATACATATCGGTATCGTTTATATTGAAAGAAAAAAAATTCTAATAATCATAAATTGACAATGTTATATTGACCGATATAACAGGATATATACTCAACATGGCAACATATCACGATATTATCACAAAACCGATAAATATCGGTATCGGAGAGGCCTAATAACTTTATATATCGGCCGATATTCACAATATGGGCCAATGTTTATATCAATGGTGTGACTCTGATTTCCCCTCGAGTAACTATAACTGGATGCAAACTGCGAGCTACTTAGGAAAGAAATGATATTAAAATACTATAATACCAAATATCTTCGTGCTCAACTAAAGAAAGAATCCACCCACCAGACTTGACGGAATAATTGAAATCCCAAATGAGTCGAGTTCGAGTGATTCCACAGCCCCCGAGTTAATATCAAATGTGTATCCACGAACCTAAACGAATAAACCAAACAAAAAGAGTAGCCGTCAGTCAATCGGATGGCGAGACAATTTAACTAAGTGGAGGAAGCTATTACTTGCCTTTCCCATGCTTCTTCTCCCTGGTGTTACAACTTCATATCCTACCTAACAAAGAGCACTAGTTGAGTTTATTTGTCATAAAATCACATTCAAAACTTTGCACGGAATTTATTTTTTTCCTTTTACCAATCTTCAAAGATTTGACCATCCCTAAGAAAGAATGATTTAGATTAATGTCCTTTTGAGAAACCAGTTTTAGACCCACTTAAATCATATGCCCTCCGAGCACACAATCTTATTGACAAAGAGAAAACTCAAGAACTGATTGATCTGGCAAAAACTATTTGGGTTGTGAATCACCAATAGAAAAACCCACTATAAGAATATGAGTCAACTTACATAGCAATAGCTTCCATGCACTAGACTTAGCTAGCTAACACTTGTCATAAGATTATTTGAAAAACTACTTACATCTGCATGCCCGCAACATAAACCCAAACCTCTGGCATCTGCAATCGATCGTCCTTGAATGATTTAGTTCAATACCGCCATTAGAACTCTAAAGGTTAACAGGCTAGTAATATGTGTTTAGGTGGCATGAACAATAGAATTTCACTGGTATGACAAAATTCTTTCCAGTAGATGAAACTCGTCTCACAATGATAGCTCTCCCCATTCATCAGATAATGATTCCTAAAATCTATAAAGGGTGACTCAAGATACAATATATTGTCACGTAGCTTTAATGCTGAATGCTCCTCAAACTGAAAAATTAACTAATTCATTGAAGATAAGAAACTATCATGAATCCTCAAAATTATCATTATATTTGCTGTGTATTGTTCATTTTGGCAAGCAACTACGTTAAGTTTTATCATGCCAAACTTAAAACTTCAATTCAATCCATGTATATAGTACTAATATTTTCCATAAGATCATGCAAAGTGAAAAAGGACAAGACATACCAATGTTTCTAGTCCAACAAGTCTCAATTCATCGACCAACACACTCTCGTCTTGGATGAGTACCACATCGCCAACCTGTAAATTTTGTACTAGTAATATACAGTGGAAGTGACAGAAAATCTAATGCCAGCTAAATTTATCAATAGCATGAGAATTCACTATGCATCACAATGCACAAGCTTAGAGACCCATACCGTATGAGTCAGCAATATGAATCTTCTTCTACAGTTCTCTCTTATCTTAGGACTAAGTGACTTGAACTTGGATGAAAATATTGGTATCGACATTGGTACTAGTCATAGTCATATCAATAATGAATATATTGGATAATATGTATCGATATTCGATATATTAGAAGAAATTTTTTAAAAAAAAAATCATAACCTAATAAGGATATCACTGATACAAATATATATCACTATATTATCACGGTTTCAAAAAATATCGATATCATAGGACCCCAATATAGATACATATTAGCTAATATTTGCATCAATTCAATTGATGTTAACCCTTGCTCACCATCTCGACCAAATCTATAGCATTGCAATCACAAAATAAAAAACACTATACTATATGATGCAGACATCATGGGCATTCCAAATTAGAAAAGATTTTATTTTATCTTAATAGAAAAGAATTCATTTTATTTAATTTTGATTTTATTTGAAAATTTTTATTTGAGAAATTTTATTTTAGGAAAGTGTACATTACTATTTCCTAATATTTAGTGATATTTTATTTTAGGAAAGTGTGTCTTATTAATTTCTAATTTTGAGATATTATTAGTTAAAAAATTATATTTATTTTTTAATTAATCTAGGATAGAGGTTCTCTATATAATAATCTTAATTTTATTATTGAATGCATTATTGGTGAATGAAATAAAAATTTGAGTGATTGTGATTCTCTCATCTCTCTGTTAATCTCTGCTTCTCTTCCCTCTGTTCCTCCTCCTCCTCTCATCTTCTTCTCCTTCCCCTTCCCTACTTTTCCCCTTCCCTGCATCACTATATATCATCAGAGGCAAAAGGGAAATCTAGCACATGTTTTATGCAATGTTATTCTCTTTTTTGGCAAAAGATAAATTTAATGCTATAATATTCAGTACATTGGAATATTATAATTTTGACAAGAATATAAGAGGAAAAACAATCACGTGACATTGCATAGAGATAACAGATTTTTCTTGAGGATAGAAACAAACTCAGAGTCTTTTTTTTTTTTATCAGTAATATATATATACAAAGATCAGAAACTTAAAAAAATAATGTAAGACTGAAAGCTAGATTCCAATGCTTCATGCACGCATTTCCACACAGTTAATATTACATATCAATTCAAAACCATTAGAAAGAGAATGTATATACCTGCTTAATGTCCACAAGAAGAACTTTTTCAGACTCCGTGGAAAGCAAGTCAGGTCTCAATTCAACCATCAGCACCACCCACTAAAAAGCATGAAAAGTAATCATTCTAAAAAAACAAAAAAATGTTGAAACAAACAGGCTGTGATTGTGAGTTTTCACAATATTTTCATATCTCCATTTTCCAATCACTTAGAATTCTAATTTGCCAACAATTATTTTGAGAAGAGCACAAACTTCCCAATCTTTTAACCAGACTAGCTTGCAAGGGAACATTCAAACATCAGCAATGTTTTCTCAAACTTAAAATCTTGATTTAATAGCAAAAATGTGCCCGGAGTTTTAAATAAAGACTTGATGTCTCTATTTTCTAAGAGCCTGTTTGGCTCAAAGAAAATTTAGAGAAAATAAAAAAAAATGCCAAGAAAAATATTTTCTTATGTTTAGTTTACAAGAAAAAAATATAACAAAAATTGTAAGAAACAAAAATATTAAAAGTTTGTTTGGATTTAAAAAAGTTTAAAAGATATTTAAAATTTTTAAAAATGATTTTTTATGTTTGGATTGCATGAAAATTACAAGAAAAAATGTTATTAAAAATATATATTACAATATTCATATTTTTAAAAAATGATTTTTTTTCTCTCTTTTTCAATTTTTCTCATTAATTTCCTTTCTTTCAAACTTTTCTAAATCAAACAAACCCTAAATATTCAACCTAGGTTAGGATATCTATAGAGTACTACTATCAGAATAATTTAACATTGTAGAGTGGGCAATCTACTAACAATACCATATTAGGTAAACCTTTGAAAAACTAGGCAGGTTCTCGCCATGTTCATCCCCTTAATGAAATTTGCCACTTTGAGCCAAAAATTAGTGGCTTGTAGTGGTTTTCAATAGGAAAAGTTATTTCTCTCTAAACCTAGAGTAGCACTGAATCAAAGTTCTTGCTTGAGTGAAAATTATCATTTTAGATGTTGGAATTTATTTAGGTAAATGTCTTTATTTTTTAAAGTAAACCAATTTTGATCCAATTAAGACCGCTTAGAAGTAGAAAAGCCACCCGATATAGGAACCAAAACAACAAGCCTCCCTGAGAAGGATTTGGCCTAAGCACAGCCAACAAGCTCTTCCAACAATATGGACTGTCATAGTGCCACCTAGCTGGATGTTAGTCCAGCTAGATCAACAGTATGAACTCTTACCGGTGAACCATTCGCCAAACCTGAAACCAAAGGACTTGACTTTTCATTGAGCTAGGCCAGTGAACTCTTTTAGGAGTCCAAAGACGACGTGGATGACCAAGGGCGCTTCTAGATGGAGCCTTATCGCTTAAGCCCTTACTGCAATACAATAGGCCGATTTAGTTGGCAAAGTTACATAGTCTAGAATTCTGCCAGTCAAAATATGGCTTCTAAGATTTGTCATTCCCTTACTTGATAAAACCTTCATACAATTGGAACTAGTTTGTTGATTTTGATTGAGTCATCCCTACATATCAACTCCAATTGTATTATACAAAAGTGCTTTTTTCTGTGATTCATACATACCTACAAACATATATACATATGTCATATAGAAGTGTCTATGTTTTCATTCTACATACCATGTCAACCAAAAATGCATGTACCTGAGGAATGGTGATATTATTATCTTTAACAAATTTGGTTTAAAAAACGAAATGAGGTTATCCCAGGTAAGCAAAGTCGAGCACACACACTCTTTTCTTTATTGGCCAAGAGGGCACTGTTATACGGTCAATGTTTTCAAACTACAGTGTTACGTGAGAGCAGTATATGCCGCAAACCAATTTGAGAAATTGTCAACAATGGTCTCGTCCCCCGCCTCTTTCTCCTTTAGATAGAATCTGTTCCCTTTTACTTCTAAACATGGGGAAGAAATACAGCGGGTGCAGTTCATTGCAGAGCTGCGCATGAACTTCAGAATGCTCCAACACAGAAAAAACGTGAACATCAAGGTTCAACAATGACAGAAGAAAGAAGCCGGTTCCTTGTAAATAAGTTGACAATGTGTAGACAGAGGTGCATAATTTCATTCGTCTAAAAGGGGGGAAAAACTTACCGTGCCTGTGTCAACCCAAAGTTGGGAGATGAAACCCAAATTGAGGGCAGAGTGAATGCTAATCACTTGCTTCGCAAGCATGTTCGACCTCTTAATTAATTGCCTTCCACTCCTCAAGTCCAGCCTGCCCTTCAGGAGCATCGGCCCTTCGTCATTCAAAATACCACTATCTCCATTTTCGATACCTATCAAGTCTTTCCCTTTGAAACTTCCTTTACCCTGCACACCCATCTTCTCATCCTGCATACCACCATTCATGTTGATAGTATCATAATCAAACCTCCCTCTCTCTTCCTCGGCTCCATTGCTCATATCACGCCCATTTCCCGACCTACACTCCCCAAACTTCTGGCCGCTTTCGCCCCCATCAAATTCAAAATGCTCGTCTCTCCTCCCATTGAACCTTAATTCAGTACTAAAGCCAAAGCCACTCGAACCAAATGCACGTAAGCGACCAGGAAACATGTGGTTCATTTGCAGTAGAGGATTCAATTTGTTTCCAATGCGTTCGGAACAACTTTTCGAGAACTGCCACGTACCGTTTCGAAAAAATCGAATTTTAACCATGAGAAACGGTGAAATCGGAGAGTTCGAATCAAATTTTGCGAGGCCTAATTTTGGAGTTCCGAAGCCGGCGTTTGAAATGAGGGTTTTTTGAATACGGTCACACATGATTAAGCTCTAATTGACCTAATGAATGAGCTAATAAGAGTTCGAGCAGCGACCCAAGAAATTTACAGAACACGTGAAGTTCCTCCAGAACTAGGGTTCAAATCCTCCATCGAAGTTGAAGATTTCCAGCATGCTAGTCCGATCGCCAAGCAGTTGTTCAGGCTTAGGCAATAAGCAGTGGGCAGCTTCAGCCTCCATCCGGCGTCGTCGTCTCCTCCTCTCGTTTTCTTCTGGGATTCGTTAGTGTTTGCTTTTACCATATTATCACAATCGAAATGAGAAGGCAATCGACTTGATAGCTCAATTAATGGACCCAATTTGGCAATTTTAAAAATAAATTTCGAGTTAAATTGATGTTAATTAAAGTTAGAGCAGCTACAAATGATTGATCCAAAAATATTAATCCAGCCCATGGTGATAAATTTGACACTTATTTCATGCTTTATCCAATTTTTATTTTCATCTTATTTTTTAAAAAATATTTATTTTATTATTTAATTATATTTTATAAAATAATTATTTTTAAATAAATAATTATTTTTCATATTTAATTAATTAAAATAAAATTTCTATTCTTACCTTATTCTTTTAAAAATATTTATTTTACCATTTAATTATATTTTAATAAAAAATAAATATTTTTAAATAAATAATTATTTTTCACGTTTAATTAATAAAAATAAAATTTTTATTTCCACCTTATTCTTTTAAAAATATTTATTTTACTATTTAATTATATTTTAATAAAAATTTAATATTTTTAAGTAAATAATTATTTCTATATCTCAAAAAATAACTCTTACCATCTCTCCATTTGT
>JAOVVI020001901.1:0-22589 GCA_028571085.2 Nepenthes alata
GCCCATTCCACTATGGTCCACAGGCCATCAGTGGACTGCCAGCCACTCTCCTTTCATCCATTGTGAGAGCGGCTAACACGCTGACGGTCAACTCAGGCGTTGACCGTCTGCGTCCTGCACATTGGGCCTAAATAATGTCTTCCTACAGTAATATGCCTACTCTGATTGGGCCCACGGCTCATCCGGCGGCCAACCACAGCCTTCTACGCGACTTTCACGATTTTAGTAGGATATTGACAAGATTGGCGCCCTTCAAATAAGGAAGGTGCCAGATCTTTTCAGTATCTTGCCTGCCAAGACACTCCAACGGTAACATGTTGAGAAGAAAGAAAGCGAATTGGAAAAGCTGTTGGCCGCCACACAAGGAAACTATCGCGCCCACCTTGACAACTGGCGTCTGCTCCAGAAGGCAAGCCAGCCACGGTGGAGACAGGGGATCTCACCTTCCAAAGAAAGTGAATCACCCTCTCAACCATAAATAAGTCATAGAACCCTCGTTCTATGCACGCTTTATTGGACGTTTTCTTGCACGCTTTCATCCACGTATTGAATCACCAAAGAGATCCTAAGTGTTCTAAACGAGCTCCCTCTTTCCTGCTGTGGCGAGAAGCTCTCAGAACCTCAAACCATCTCTAAGGCAGCAATCGAGCCCTTACGGCCGTTTACGCCTTCCCACCATCCAGATACAAGAAAGACCTCGCATCTCTCTTATATCTGGATCTTCACACTCCTCATCCCCCTCATTTAACTCTCAATCTCATCAATTTTTTTCATCAAATATTGCCTTACTGACTTGAGCGTCGGAGTATTTTCGGTGGGACAACCTTTCGCCGATAATGCTGACCTCTTATTCGTTTTAGTGGTGTGCAGAACCCGCACTCAGTGAACGGAGCCTGATCGAATTATCCAAGAAAAGTCCGAATCTGTTCGAAGTCGGATCCAGATACACATCAATATTTATTAATAACTGATTTATTTTTAAATATTAATTATCATCATCATTTTTAAAATCATCTTACTAACTGAAACTTGAAATGATCAAATTTTTAATATAATATTTTATATCTCTCAAATACTTAAAAATGATGAACATTTCTATTAATTATGATTTCATCCAATTTATTTTTCCATTAACTACTTGATATTGGCATTGAATGTTAGTTCAAATGATACTATAGTTACTGATAAAATAATAAACATCTATATAATTTATAACTAATCTCAACAAATGGATATTGTGTTTCATTGATAAGATCTTTATATTTATTAATAAAATTATTGTTGTTACGTTTTAGATTTCGGCCTTCGTACAACGACGATGTGTGATGATGTCACGCACCTGCCAAGTGCCCTAGCGGACAGAATCGTGCAACGAATACGTGAGTGTGAAAAGATGAAGAGATGGAGAGAAAAAATACCAAAATTTACGTGAAAAATCTTTCATTGAATGATGAGAAAAAACTACGAGGCTCAAGGCCTCGAGAATATCGTACTATGGGTGGAAGAATTACAAGTGCAAGTTGCGGAATTATTTTTCCTTTCTCTCTTAGTATTCTTTTAGAACTTTTTCGATCATCTATTTTAGTGTTATGGCTGGATATTTATAGTGATTTTTTTTTTCTTAAAAGAAATCTACGTGGTTGCTGGTCCATGTTGGGAGGCTGTTCACCTACTATGTTGATTGATGTGAGACTGAGAGGCTGTTCACCTACCCTACTGATTGGGCCATGCTATGTTAGGCACACTGACATGTGTAGGGAGGTAAGTCGTCGGTGCCGCTGATTAGATTTTATTGTGTCGGGCGTGTAGGCCTTTGATGTCAAGGCATGCCCTGAACATCATCATTTACTGTGGAGGCAGCGTGTTGCAGATGTTACGTGCTCCTTGGTAACAATGAAGTATTTGAGCTTGCGCTTTCGGCCGTTCCTAAAATAGCATTCGTATTTAAGCTGCGTATTTGGCCCTCTCATGAGTTTGTGGGCTTACTGAGAGAGATAGTTCTCGAACGTTAACAGCACTATTGATCAGTGAACGATTCATGATTCATCATGAAAAATCCTCGGATTGTTGCATCAAGCATTGACCTCTTGGGTCAATCTAGTCCCATAAGAGCGTCTGAAGTCATTAGACTTTTATGCTAAAATAAGGTCTCGAGCAGCTTAGCTTTCTAGGCCTATTGGGTATTGCGTTTGTCCTTTTGGGCCGTATTTTATGGGTCATGGGGTATTGGAACCCATCAATTGTGTTATATGAAAATACCGTTATATTTTAGACAATATTCATATTATTAAGTATTAGTTAAAAGACATTACCCTAACAACTATTTATATTATTAATCAAATTTTTATCCCTCACCATCTTTGACCAATTATCACATGAGTGTGTATATAAAAAACAGTACCCAATTATTAGTTATGACATTAAAACACAAATATTATCATTACTGTAATATATGATTAAATATCATTTGTATTTTTTAAAATATTGAGTTCTCATAACATAAAAAAAATTATTGATACCTCTTAATTTTATTTAGACAATCTTACTTATTCGTAAATTCATATTGATTTGGCTATTTATTTTTATCGGGAGATATATCTTTATTATAGATAAAGTTTTTTTATTATATAATATTAATTATTCATATTTAAATTTATAATTATATTTTAATTAAGGTAAATTAAATAATTATGACTAAATATTATTTAAAAAAATATTTAAACTATAACCATAATCAAATTCTAATTATATGATTTCTATGAAAAATACAACCCCATTAGGAAGCTTACTCTTTGCACTTTGCAAGACCCTACGAAAAATAAGAAATAATATTTATCAAATTCATATATTAATTATTTTATAATTATTTTTTATATATAGCTTGAAAGAGTTAATCAATTCTAATATTATTATTTAAAAATTATAATGAAAATTATAAAACACGTATCGAGAGGCTCATGAAAGATACTTTAATTACCGGAAAAAAAAAACTCTTAAAAAAAATGGAGAGATACTGTTACGTCGCCGTTTCAGGGGAGATCGCTGAACCTCGATGTCGCAGAAACTAACCGTTAGGTGTTTGACAAAACTCAAACCCTACGCTCTCCTTAGCGCCACGACGACGATGACAAGCAGCCCCATCGTCACCGCCACTACCTCCACTGCCGCCGCCGTAACTGCCACCAAAGAGACAGAAACGACTATCAATGTCCCCGTGAATAAACTAGAAGAACCGGACGTAGGTGTCCTTTGCTACATCTCACAGCTTCCTGGCTTTCGCGGCATCCTGAAACAAAGGTACCTACATGTAACAAGCACGCACCCAAATAGACAGGGATGGAGAGAGAGAGAAATCATAATCAAATTAACCACTCAATATCAATAATTCAAAATTATCAGCACAATTGCCTTTCTCTCTCCTAGATAAGAGGGATAAGTACTTTTTTTTGTTGTCGGTTCTTTATTCCTTCGGTGCTAAGACAATTTTTATGCAGGTACTCTGACTTTATTGTCAATGAAGTAGATTTGGATGGAAATGTTGTTCATTTAACCTCCTTAGATCTACCTCCAGAGGTAAAGTTGTTTTGCTTTTCGCTGCCATGTTATTACACTATCATGGTCATCATGATTGTGAAATTGAGGTTTTTTTTGGTTTAAAAGCAGATGGTGGAGGAGGAGGAACAATTACCTGAACAATTGAATAAGAGTTACACTACCGAAATCGATATGTTTAGATCCCTTGCTGGTGATTCCGATGCCGAACGGTTGAACAATTTTATCGACAAAATTCGAACTGGTGCTGAAGATAGCACCTCGCCTCTCGTTCTTTCCCCCAGTTCTGACAAATTGCATCGGACGGTAAAACTAAATACAAGTCCTTTACTCTAAAAAGCCAACATTTTTTTTTAAAATTTTTATTTTTCCAACAATAATAGCTTATATGATTTTTGATGTCTTCCAGGCAGTGCATAATTTTTTCAAGGAGAAATTGAAATTTCTTGTCACTGATACAGTAGATGGCCCCGAAACCTCCTCAAAGTGCATTCGTGTGAGGTTAGATTCTGGAGGGAATCAGAACAAGGGTAGATCCTCCCGAAAACGCAAAGATAGAGGTCACAAACCCTTCGATAGTAGAGGCTCGGATGATTGGCTGGAAAATCGTGGCAAGTTCCTTAGGTATTATGTTGTTTGTTTGTGTGTGTGTGTGTCTTTGACAGTTCTTTCACCTTTGGCCATGAAGATGTTGGTGTATGTGATTCATTGTCTTGTCAAAGTCTCCTTTTTCTTGGTGAGGGATGAGTTGGTAAATTTGTCCTATTTGTTTTAGTTTGTTTATAGTAGTAACTTGTCAAAAGAGGATAAGATATAGAAGTATTCACCGCTTGGTTGGGGGTGAAGTTCTGGTCCTGAAGAATAATCTGGTTTTGGTAACGACCCAAGTTCATTAGTAACTGGTAATCCACTTGCGAGGCATATTAGGACAGTGGAAAATTTGCCAAAGAGTTATAATTAAAGCAAAACCATGATGAGTTTTTTGTTTTCAGTGAGGAAAATGAAATTTATGACCAGATTAAAACTCAAACTCTGATTTTTTGGTCCATACATTATTAGCATCTACTTAGCTTATGGGTTCATATTTGTGCATGCATGATGTAGTTCTGTATGTTTCAAATCAAAATCAGATTTGGAACTTAATTTCCTCAGGGTAGACTTTGACACAGTCATGAATATATGTCTCTTTGTTTTCCTTTGCTCTGGATGATGTCACACTTCATGGAGTGTTCCCTTGTATTCATGTGACATGGATGAATAAGTGCCCCTTTTCACCATTACCCCTACTGTAATTTGCTGTATTATCACATAATTATAGCTGCTGTAGAGATTTTCTGATGCTTGTGAAAATTGAGTTGATTATCTCCTATGAAAATCTTCTACTTTCTCCATCAACACATTTATCAGCAACACTGGGCTACATTTTTATGCCATGAAATGACATTTGGCTCACCAACTTCAATATATTAAAGTTGTTTTTAGAAGAACTTCTTGAAACACTTTATCATTATGTATTGACTATTGTCAGATTTCATCTTTACAAGGAGAACAAGGATACACAAGAGGCACTGAGATTAATAGGCAAGTTACTTGGAGTCCAGGTAAATTCTACCTTCTATCCTACTGTTGTATGTTGCAAACACTTTATCATTTGCTGTGATCCATTTGATACCATGTGGAAGGGAAGGAATGGTACTTTGATACAATGAAATATTTGGTGCTTATAACTAACAGTTTTCATTCTTTGCTAACTGAAACGGGAAGTATCTGTCTTAAGATACAAAGGCAGGGTGCGAATTCATATCCGTGAGAAACTTGCCGAGTATATTTTTCTCAAGTTGCTTGTGTCTTTCTTTTGCAGTCTAGGTCATTTGGATTTGCAGGTACGAAGGATAAGCGTTCGGTGTCTACTCAAAGGGTATGCTTCTCTCCTGGTTAGCCCTATAAGTGAACATTTGTTCTATTCATGGTAGAAATATGTTCGCTCAATTAGGCATCAGTGGCATTACATTAGTGGCACATCAACCATGTTCGTCAACTAAGTTTGTTCATAGGTTATATCATAATCGGTTAGTGGAAAAAAGCAGCAACTGCAATTTTCGAAGAATAATAGTATGTTTAACCCTGAATTTACTGGTTCCACTTAGGTTTAAATTTCAGTCAGCTTAAGTAAAGTCTTCATCATGACAAGGAATTGAGTGAATCTTAATTTTGTCTCATGTTGACTTTTGGGTTTGTCTTGGCTTGCCTTTCTGCCTTATCTTTTCCAAGGTATGTACTATTTGATTACTGTAATTTAGGCTAAGTACACGTTCACCAATTGAGTCAATGGAGGATCTCCTATATTTTGTTCTTAGATCAATGAGTTTTCTATTATACCTTAAGAAGTATCTATATCGATTATCAGATCAAACTGATTATCTGCCATTTTCAATCTCCGCACTCCTCTCCCTTGTTGGGCAGGCTGATGAAACAATTTTCTGCTGATAATCACAATTAGTTGTCGATAAGGGGATCTCATCTGTACTTAAAATCTGAAATACATCATCTGCATTAAAGTATGTGAATTCTTATTTGTTGAGTTCAGACTTATCATTCAATTTTCCCCTTCAATTTGTCTATCAATGCAATCCTCCAAATGAAAAGAGACTCACAAATGAATGAATGTTTTATATTTCTTTGAACAGTTTGTCTTTACCTTGGAGCAGCTCAGGAAAATTATGCACTTCCTTAGTCTCAAGCTGTCTTTTCATTGCCAAAAAGCGAAAGTAAACTAAGAAAAGAAAAGTTTGCTACTTTTGCCCCTGCTATTATCTTTTATGATAATTATTGGATTTCTACATTACTTGTTGCTCTTCGGCATTTATTTAAATATCAAGGTACTAATATGTACGAAATGAAACCATCTATTGTTTTAGTGTTTCAAAGGGGGCAATATATTTTACTCCATCCTAAAGTAGAATTCTAGATGAAGGAATTGGACCAAAATGTATGTGTCGCCATTTAATTGTTGGCTATTATGATCTTGAATTTCATATTCACCTTACCAGATCAATGCCATGGTGGTTTCAAATTGACCCCTGCAAGTACTTAAGTTGTGGTCATTGCTTTGATGGTAGCGTATGCAGATGCACTAATGAGGGCAATCAATTTGTTTGTGACCGGAGGGGTGTTAGTTGACCAATATGAATAAATATCTAAAAGGGTGGTATAGTGAAGAAAATAAATAAAAAGAAAAGAAAAACAAAATTTTTATCAGAGTAACCCTAGAAAAGACATGCTAATTGGGCCGTGTTACCTGTGGTACGACATGGACCAACATCTCAGACCGTACCAGGCTGTGGGTTAGCTGGCTTGCAGCATGGCATGACCCAATAATTTTATATATACATATTCATATATATGTATATGCTTAATATTTATTTTAAGTTCTAGTGAAGAGGATAACTTTAGAAAAGGCGATAGTAGAAATATAACAGAAGTTTAAAAATAAGTGAGTCGTTATTAGATGTATTGCTTTCTACTTTTATAAATTGTAACATTAAAATATTTGACGAAATGAATAAAATGTGATGTATTTTTTTATAATATTTTATGTAATTTTATTTTTTGTATATAGATATGTATATATTTAATATTAGGGTTGTGCGTAGCAGGACATGGCCCGGTTTGTTGGCACACCCGACTCTGCACAAGTGAGCCACTTGTTGTCATGTGCTGTGCCGGCACTGCATGCTTTTATGTGGGTAGCTTGAATAAATGGGCTGTGCCACTATTACCCTAGAAGAAGAGAGAGCCGCAAAGAAAGGAAAAATGGTAGGGAGCTGTGAAACTATAGTTGCCTAACGAAATGAGGCTCAAAAAATTAAATTCATTACAGCTGTCTAGATGGCCTGTTTGGGATCATCAAAAGAGCCCTAGGTATAGAGCAGGCCAAATGAATTTAGAAAATCAGATTGGCAGCTGCAACAGCAGGATAAGTGTGAAGCAAGGGGCGCATCACCAATGTCCCCGTAGAGGCTTAGGAGCTATTAGATGGAATAATGGAGGATCAAGGTTTTGTTGGCCAGAAGAGCACATCATTACTGTCCACGTGAAGCAATATCAAGTGTTTGATGAGGAAATTGGTGGATCATGTATTTGTTTAGAGTTAATCACTACTGTTCAGATGGGTAAACTCCAGCTGTCGAATAACATATGAAGGGTGTGCTTGGCACGTAATCTCCAACCCAAACCAAGTTCACGTGGCAGATGCCTGGCAAATGACGAAAAGCCTAGTTAGTTTTCAGTAGTTATAACTACTTTAATTATGCATAACCAATCAGTTAAGAAAATATCTTAATATATTTATTAGGGGATTTGTTGAAAGCAATATAAATAATAGCATGTAGTAGAAATATAGTAAAGAATGAAGTGCCTTTGAGAAGCTCAATTTCAGATACCTCTTATTTCTCAAATTACAAAAAATTATCTTCTTTTCACTATATATATTTTTTAGAAAATTTTTCAATATTCTCTCAATCCATTTTCTTTGTTCTTATTGTAAGGAGTCAATCCAAGGGATTTGAATTGAGTTCTTAGAAATTGGTATTAGAGGCGAATGGCGGAGGGAACTCAGATAAACCATTTAATCGAATTGGTAGCCGTAGGAAACTAGAGGCTTAATATTTTAGACCAGAACAACAACTAATTCATGTAGCAGCTTGAGCTCAGCTTAACCGGTGAATAGCGGAGGGAACTCAGATAAACCATTTAATTGAATTGGTAGCTGTAGGAAACTAGAAGGAACTCAGATAACCGGGCTCACAGAACAAATGAGGCATTTATTCAATTTGTACCAAAGGTTACCAATTAATCCACATGTGGCTCTACCCCCGCCTTAAACCCTCGACAGAGAGGGGGACAAGAGGTGTAACCAGAAGTTAACATTCACCGGATTATCAATATTGATTTTCTAAGATTTGATGGTGAGAGCCCAAACAGTTGGGTTTATGAAGTGAGGCTGCACCAAATTCCCGAGAATTAGAAAGTTTTGTTAGCCTCCTTTTATATGGAGGGGGAAGTTTTGATCTAGTTCCAAGGAGCGGAAGAAGCCAAAGACTTTGAAGATTAAGAGACATTCGCCCAAGCTTTGCTCATCGGTTTTGGGAATTTAACTTATGACAATCCCAGATAATTATTACATAAATTGAGGCAAACAGGGAGTATAGCCAAGTAAAAATCCAATTTGAGGCCATTACAAATCAGTTGAGCAATGTATCATCCTAGGTAAAATTAAGTTGTTTCTTAAGAGGCTTGATGGATGATATTCATTATCCTGTAAAACTGTTAAACTTGACTAGTCTTTATCAGGTTTTCGGAATGGCTTGAATTCAATAGGAGCTTGTTATGAGTTGGAAAAAAGCTAATTGAGGTTCAATTGCCTCAATTAGAGGCCATATACATCATCACTCTCCATATGGAGCAATTAGCTTACAAGAGCTGCGGCCAAATCGGAGACTACAGTCCACTGGATTAGACCGAAAAAGTGAAGGAGAGAAGGGAACGTGGCCTACGTTATACGTGTGATAAAAAGTAGAACTTGAAACAGAAATGCGCCAAATTTTGGCTATTCCTGGTAGAAGTGGTCGAGACAAAGGAGATGAACTTCAAGTGGGATTCTAAAGCGTCTTACCTCAAGAAGTTGACCGCAGTCACAAATTGATGGCGGAGATCTCATTGCATGCAATCATGGGAGGCCCAAACTATAAAACCATGTGTGTAACAGGGAAGATAAATGGAGCGTTAGGGATTATCCTAATTGACTCACGAAGTACCCACAACTTCCTTGATGTTGGTTTGGTCCAAAGGATGAATTGGAGGCTGGAACAAACCTAGGTGAGAGTCCAAATCGCTAATGGTGAAATAGTGCAAGGGGGATCATGTGAAGATGTGACTCTAAAAGTGTAGAACTACTAATTCAAGGCCACCTTTCTTATTTTAGCCTTAGGTGGGTGTGACATTGTTTTAGGGGTGCAATGGTCGTTTATTCTAGGACCTATCACTTGGGATTTTCTAACCCTTCAAATGGAGTTCCAAGACAAAGGACGAACTTTGCTCTTATAAGGATTGACAAAAGACGAAGATACAGTGTTGGAGGGCGTGACATAATTTTAAAAGTACAATGGTTGTTTGTCATAGGACGTATCACTTGAATTTCCAACTCTTCAAATAGAGTTCCAGGACAAAGGATAAATTGTGCACCTGCAAGGATTGAAGAAAAACAAAGATATGGTGCAAGAGGGTAGTGTGTGGCCACAAATTCCTGTTTCGGACAACAAGGATTAGCATTGAAACTCTTGGATAGCCCTGAATTTGGAATAAGGCCAGACATAATGGAAAATGTGATTAACTTGTTAAGGCCATTTGAACAAGTTTTTAGGAAACGAGAAGGTTGCCTCCAAATAAGGTAAGGGAATACCAAATTGTGCTCAAGGATGAATCCATGCCAATTTCTATATGAAAAACGAAATTGAGAAATTGGTGTGGGACTTACTGAAATCAGTGCTCATAAGGCCCAATCAGAGTTCATATTCATCCCTAATTTTGTTATTAAGGAAGGTGGATGGGTGTTGGGGAATGTGTGGACTACTGGGCCTTCAACAAGGAAACGACAAAGATAAGTTTTCCATTCTTGTCATTGATGAGTTACTTGATGAATTGCATTGAGCCACTATTTTTTTGAAACTCAACTTAAGGTTGGGTTTCATCCAATCCGAATGAGGGTATCAACCATTTTCAAGACCGCATTTTGGACTCATGAGGGACTTTATAAGTTCATGGTAACGCCATTTGACTTGACTAATGCTCTGGCCATGTTCCAAGGGTTCACACGAATGAGATTTTCTGGCCATTCCTCGAAAAGTTTATACTCGTATTTTTTGATGATATTTTGATTTTGAGCCTTATAGGGGAGGAACACGAAGTGCATCTCCAAAAAGCATTATAGGTTCTCAAAGATAATCAGTTGTATGCCAAGATGAGTAAGTTTTTTTTGGGAAGATCGATTATTTGAGGCATGTGATTTCAACGGAAGGGATAAAAGCTTACCCCTCCAAAAAAGTGGCCATGCTTAACTAGAAATCACCACGGGTTGTCAAGTCTTTGCAAGGTCTTTTGGGACTAATTGGGTATTACCATAAATTTATCTGGGGCTATGTGATGATAGCCACACCTCTCCGATTGCTGTTGAAAAAAAAGTGTTTATCTAGTCTAATAAGGTTGAGGAAGGTTTTCAAAGGCGCAAAATGGTAGTGTCCCAACCCTCTGTTTAACCTTACCTAATTTCACGAAAAGATTTGTGATTGAATGTGATGTTTCAAGGATAGGCATTGGAGTTGTGTTAATGTTGGAGCAACAACCAATAGCCATTTTCAGCCATGTCCTTAAGGAGGTGTTGGCGTAAATTATGGCAATTAAGTAGTAATCTTGTTTACTAGGACAAGCTTTTACTATGAAAACTGATCAACAAAGCCTCATGATGCCCTATCTTGGAAGGAGGAGGAACCAAGACTCATGATGGTATCCTACCCAAATTTTAGCTCGATTAACGAGTTAAAGGCCTCTTATCAAGCTGACCTTGACATGCAAAATCTTCTTCGGCAATTTTGCGATGGAACACTGCAAAGCAACGAATTGATATAAAGATGGGATACTTTTTAAAAATAGAAAAATTTTTATAGGTCAAAATTCGAGAATCAAACGACAAGTGATTGAATTGGTTAATGTGTCCACACTAACCGTTCAGGGGAACACTTAGGTAATTCTAAAACCTTGAGCTGAGCTAAGGGCAATTTTATGTAGAAGGGAATGCGAGGCGACACCAAACGCATCGTCAAGGAGTGCCACATTTGTCATACAACCAAACTTGATCCACAGAAACCGTACTATCTTCTCCAACCCCTACCTATGCCTAAGCTTTCGTGGTCAAACCTCTACATGGATTTCATAGAAAGTCTATCATCGTCCCAGCAATATAACAGTGCTTTGGTAGTCGTGGATTAGTTAACCAAATATACTCACTTTATACCTCTCATTCACCCTTACATAACTACAAAAATTGCTTAACTTTTCCCTACTCAAGTCGTGAAGTTAAATGAGCTTCCCAGATTTATAGATTTATAGATAGTGATAGGGATGCCATCTTCACAAGCTTGTTGTGGAAGGAATTGTTTAAATTATAAGGGACCGGTTGCAATATAGTTTAACCTACCAACCATAAATTGACGGACAAACTAAGATCATGAACTAGAGTTTATAGTAGTATTTACGCTCCTATGTGGGTGATAAACCCATACTGTGGTCAAAATGGTTAGTCATGGCTGAATATTGGTATGACACTAACCAACATTTCTTGATAGGAATAACCCCATTTGAAGCTGTTTACAGGCACCCACCCCCAAAGTTGGCCAGATTTGTAAAATTGACTACCGCCAATGAGGCCGTGGATGGGGAGTTATGAACACGTGACCAAATCGTAGACCTTCTAAAAGAGAATTTGTAGAAAGCTCTAGCACGTATGAAAACACAGTACAATAAGCATAGGAGGGAGAGAGAGTTCCAAGTTGAGGACTTTGTTTCTCTCCCCCTGCAGTTATACCTCCAAAAGTCAGCATCATTTTGAAAGAATATGAAACTAGAGCCTAGATACCTCGAACCATATGAAATCTTGGATAAACTAGGTACGATAGCTTACCAACTAGTTCTTCCATCATTGACAGAGATCCATTCGGTGCTTCACATGTCTGTGTTAAATAAATAAGTTGGGTCTAGATCTGAAGTGTTGCTATCCTTACCTCTGATTAGTTTGGAAGGAGAAATCTTGCCAGAGCCTGAGCAAGTATTTGGACAAGGGGTGTGGAAAATAGCATGAAAAAAGGTTGTAGAAGGCTTGATCAAATGGAAAGGGACCTCAGCTGAAAATAAAACTTGGGAGCCCCTTCACTCTCTCTAGCTCAAATACTCTCACCTTAAAGGCAAGGTGCTTTAAAGGGAGGAGTTTTGTCAGCTGACCAATATAAATGAACATCTAAAATGTGGCATAATGGTAGAAAACAAGTAAAAAGAAAAGAAAAAAAACAAAATTTTTATTAGAGTAGTACTAGAAGAAGAGAGAACCACGGAGGAAGGAAGAAGGTCAGGGAGCTGTGAAATTATAGCTGCCTAAGGAAAAAATGAGGCTTAGAAAATCAAATTCATTACAGCGGTGTAGATGGCATATTTGGGACAGGTGGATTAGCACTAGGTACAGAGCAAGGTAGATGAATTTAGAAAATCAAATCGGCAGCCGTAGTAGCAGGATAAGCATGAAGAGGCTACAAGCACATCAACAACGTTCATGTGGAGCTGTGAAATTATAGCTGCCTAAGGAAAAATGAGGCTTAGAAAATCAAATTCATCACAGCCATCTAGATGGCCTATTTGGGACTGGCGGCTGAGCACTGGGTACAGGGCAGGGCAAATGAATTTAGAAAATCAAATCGGTAGTCACAGTAGTAGGATAATCATGAAGAGGCTAGGGGCACATCAACAACGTTCATGTGGAGGCTCAGGATCTGTCAGATGGAGTAGTAGAGGATTATGATTTTGTTGGTCGAAAGAGCACATCCTCACTGTCTACGTGGAGCAACATCAAGCGTCCAAAAAGGAAGTGTTGGATCATGTGTTTGTTTAGAGTTAGTTGTCATTGTCCAGATGGGTAAACTCTGGCCATCCGATGAAATAGGGGTAGATCTGGATGGTTGTGCTACTCAGATGAGGGGTGTGCCAAGCATGTGATCTCTAGCCTAAACCAAGGTTATGTGACAGATGCCTAGCAAATGAAGAAAAGTCCAGCTAATTGTTAGTAGTTATAATCACTTTAATTATACATTACCTGTCAGTTAAGAAAATATCTTAATATAATAATTAGTGGATTTGCTGAAAGTAATATAAATAACAGTATGTAATAGAAATATAGCAGAGAATAAAGTACCTTTCAGCAGCTCAATTTTGGAGAACTCTCGCTTCCCAAATTGGGAATACTATCTTCTCTTCATTGTATTTTTTTTCTGAAACTTTTCCAATATTTTTTCTATTAATTCTCATTGATCTTATTGTAAAAAGTCAATCTAGGAGATCTAAATTGAGTTCTTAAAAGGGGGTACAGAATTTAGAGGCAGGCCTTTGGTGAGACTTGGAGGGAAATAATCATCACAAAGGTTGTGGAGATGCTTCGGTTTTTGGAGGATTTTTGATCTAATTTGAGTGGAATATCGACACAGGATTTATATAGCTGAATGGGGGCGCTTAAGGCTTTTTTCTTGTTATATGTTGGCAGACACATATGTTTACTAATACATCAGAACATATCACTTTTCACTTGAACCAACTTGTGCTAGTATCTTTGGTTATCCAAAAATAATTATGTATCTGAGGACATGATATTTATGTTCCCAGTATGAGTGAGCTTGTATCACCACATCTATGCACCATCTGTGAGACTTGGTCCACTTGCATATGGGAGAATGGTCCATATTCGTTGTGAACAGAATGATGCACATAGACAATTGACAATCATCTTGTTGCTCCTAATATTGTTAATATATTTGGAGTATGTATTGTTGTCTTATTTCCCCATATCCAGGGATAATTTTGTATCATGATGTCACCACATTAGAAGACTGCAATATATTAATTTGTAAAGTGAGAAAGGCAGTCTCTGCATTCTTATTCTCAAACACCTCTCTCTCTCACAACTCCCAATTCTGTCTTCTCTCTCTGTTCCCCCTGCAGATTTAAGTCAGCTGCTTTCTCAGATAAGTTGACTGTAAATTTAAGCATTGACACTGTACTAAGCTTATTGGTCCCATATGCACTGGGAACAATATTAACACATTTTGAAGACAATCTTCTACATTGTCATATGTTGTTTTTTCTGTTACAGTTGCTGGTGACTTTGGGGGAGCCACTTTACATTGAAACATTAATGAAGCTAATATTGGGTAATCAGCCTTTTTTCCTGCTTCTCAGGTAACCATTTTCAAGCAGCGAGCAAGTAGATTAGCTTCCCTTAATGAGAGGTTGATTGGAATAAAAGTTGGTGACTTTTGGTGAGGTCAATAAATTAGCTTCTTGATGTGTTCCTCTTTTGATTTCGTGGTAGTGCACTGGAAATGATGTATTGCTTTTATTTTCCAGCCATGTCAAAGAAGGACTTCTGCTTGGGCAGCTTCGAGGCAACCGATTCACCATTACGCTGAGGTAAACTTAATGCAAAATTCCTCTATCCAAATTTATTTGGTTTTCTACACTAAATCACCTACAGTTTCTACAAAATTTTCACGTGAGCATCAGTTTTAGTTTTTCTTTCACTTGATCTCCTAAAATTTGTGTTTCCATTCAGTTTACAACTTTTGTACAATTTTTTCCTTTCACTTTATAGTGAAACAACATATGCTGATTTCTTTCAGTTTAACATGTGGTGAAATTACTACAATGTCCTCGTTTATTTCTGAATTTGTGAAGATGGATGTCAAACATGTAGGGGGAATTTGTTAATTCACTTAGGAATGTGAAAAAATTGGGCACAAGGTGGCAAATTGAAAGAGATACAAATTGTAGATGGTCAAGTGAAGGACAAATAAAAGTGGTCATTCTATGAAAAAACAGTGAGAATGCTGGTAGTTAAGTGCAAAAAACCCTTGTTTTTTTTTTCTTTTTTGAACTCCATCTACTGCATCGGTTGTTTGCTTGTCTTTTCAGAGGAGTCATTGTTGATTCTGAAGATACTATTAGAGCATCTGCAGATGCCTTAGGAAAGCATGGATTTATCAACTATTTTGGTTTACAGGTATTCCTGCCAATCTTTTCCCAATGTGTTTCTTCTGTTTCTGTTGCATGCCTTCTTTTGCCCCTCCCCCCTAAACTCAAACCATCAATCCTTTACTGTTTTTATGCCATCTGTGAGCATCATTGTGCTTGGTTTCTTTGCACTCTGGAACTGTATGGAGAGGGAAGATGATCATTTGGATGTTTTAAAAATGGGTGGAGCCATCAATAAACATGAACTTTATTCTTATGGCATATATTGTCGTAAGACGAGGAATTGTCATATGATGTTAATATCAGTTAATGGCATTGGTCATGTTTCTGTGCTGTTGGACTGTTTCAGAGCCTTCCAAATATCCTAAAACAGTAAAAATGAGGGGAACAACATGGAAAAAGTTGGGGTACCTTTGTCTGAATGACTGAAAAATAAGTTTGTTGATTTATTCAAAATTAGAGTTAAATAAATGATTATGGGATATACAAGCATTGAAGACTGTAGTTTCTGGAAGCATCATCACATTTTGGTATTAGTTAGTCTCAGGAATATGATACTCATGGGGGGTGCTCTTGGTCCAGTGAATATTGTAATTCTGGTGCTTATCAGGTGATTATTGGCTGGTGTACTTTTATCAACACAAAAAATGTTGGCAGCTTTGGGAAATATGTACTGTTTATAGTGAAGGATAAATTTTGCCGTGTTTTTTAACAAACTTTGTTTGATCATGACGAAGTAAGGCAGAAAAAATAGTTCTGATTATGGAATGGGTCTCAGCCATGACTGTAAAGACATATGACTAGAGGATAAACATCAAAGTAGTTGTATATAGAATGAAAAGTACTTCAGTTGAAGAATGGCTATAGAAGTTCAGAACTCGGGGGTTTGGAGTATGAGTTGCATGTTTGCAGTTTGTGATGGTAACTTGTGTATATATTATATAATTTATGTACATGTAATCTGAAGTCTTGTGCAAAGAGCGCGAGAATGAAGTGAAAATGAAATAGAGGATGTAGAAGAGGTATTGGTGTTAAGATTATGAAGAAAGAGTATTGGACATAGGTGAACTATTATGCTGTGAAATTTTTGTTGGAGCAAAATCACCAAAAATAGAATAATGCAATCCATGCACTTCAAAAAATGCAGTAATAAACTTTATAGGCTGTATTGCAATGCCGCTCTCCTTGAGACTTTATTTGTCCCCACCACAATTTGATTAATTATTTGAGTTTTTTTTCCCATCTAAATGTTCTTCTTCTAGTTGCTGACACCTTTATGGTCATGTCTTCATATCTTATTTTCATGAATGTTTAAGAATCAAGCCCTTACACCCTCCCTCGCTTGAATTACCATGCTACACAATTAATTCAGGTGTACTCTACCAGAATTACACGTGACTGAACTCCAAAGCAGAATATTCTACAGGTCCATTAGAAGCATTTGATGTTCAATCTACTCTTTAACGTAATGGTAACCAAGCAATACCACCATCGCATGGAAGTATAATGCTTTAGTTTTTTCAATCACTCTGCGGGTTCTTTGGCTGGATGGAATTACAATTCCATTCTAACCTTATTCCAGGGGAATTTCAATTCTTTTGTTTGGTTGAATTTTGAGGAAGGGAATAGTTATTTCTAGGAAATTGCAACTTCTAAGAAATGGGAATAATTAATATCAATGACTACCATTTCCACCATTTCCACCACTGTAGGCCATCCACATCCACCTTGATGACATTCCACCAACACTGGTAACTTCTATTGTCCACTACTATTGACTACCACATAAACATCTGTACTTGCAATTCTTGTATTATCGACATTTTATCGCTAAATGGAATAATTATTCCCCTGCTAACCAAATGATGAAACATTTATTCCTACCTGATATTTATTTATCTTTTATTCCATTTTAGCAGCCAAACAAACCATTATGGTATACTTTTGCCTCATTGAACTCAAAAAATGATGATGAATTAGGTATTAAGCCAAGATTCCACCATTGTCTACTTAGTGATATGACCTTTAAATCCATACCCATCATGGATGAAAATATCAGTATTTGTCATGTCTATATCGGTATCAAATAATATCAAACAATGCGTATTGGTGTTAGATATATTAGAAGAAAAAATTTTCTGAGAATTATAAATTGATAAAGATATATCAATGATATATCGGGTGTATCGGTCAAATATCGGATATATCTACTAATATATTACGATATATTGCCGCTACAGTAGTATATCGCAATTTTTTTGTGGTATCGAAAAATATCAGTATCGGGGTCTTAATATTGATATATATCGGTTGATCTCTTCATCCATGATCCCCATATAATGATCCTTTTTGTGCAAAACCTCTTCTATGCAAATTATATCCTATATAATTGCTCAATTTTTTTAAAATGTTTTTGTCCAAATACGTTGACCATTGAATATATGTTCCATATATTGTACAAGCTTCTTAATAGGAGATGCTATATCCCACTGTGTGTGCAAAACCCAGTCATTTTATAAGTAGCAATGAAACTCAATGACTCTAAGTCCCTTATGAACTTTCTGTAGTATCTAGTATAGTAATTCTCAATATCTTTCTCATACCAGTAACATGGTATCGCCGTTGGTCTGTAGATCCACACAAAACATGCATTAAAAATTTCACTTTCCACTTTTTACAACATGCTATCAGATTTTTTCCAAGTATGTTTGAGCACAAGGCTGACCACAAAAATTTTAACGGGTGTTTTCTTCTCATAACGTTTGATAGATTCCATATCATAAACTTTATAGTCTCACACTCACTACATTGGAAATTCATCACAACAATGCACATAAACCAATTTCATTTACACATGCACAAACAATATATCATTTGTATACAAATATAATATGAGATTTGCTATATGCTGAGAAGCAACATGCTGTAAAATTTAAATTTCAAATCACATTATCAACATTTCCTGTGTGCTATGCTTTATGAACCATGTAATTGTGCCTTTCTTTGTGTCATGTTCAATTAAAATAGAAAATTCTGTTTACTGCCTGAAAAATTTTCTAGTTGTTTCCTTAAGCATGAATGTACAAAGAGTTGAAAAATTTGCTTTCCTGTTGGTTTCCTCTTCTTGTCTCATCATACTGTTGGTTTATATGGACTTTGCCCATGTATATTGGAAAAAATATATATAGATTAAAATGTATACCATAATATTGCTCGTCTGGTATGATAATAATATCTTTTGTTTCTCATGATCAATAAATCACATTTGTCATGTCAGTAGACATGTATTTTTTCTGTTACCTTGGGATGCTTGTTTCTGATGTTGAAGTGTTTGGGGGAAGAGCTGTAATTTATAGTGTTTGCTGAAAACACTTTTGGGGTGTTTTTGAGAAAATTCTGAATAAAACTTGTTAAAAAACCCAGGGCAACTTATAGAAATCACAATTACATTTTTAGTGAACTTTTTTGAAGAAGATTCAATTTATAGCTTTTTTCAAAAGCTATATCAATAGCAAAATGCCTAACAAGCTGATAGCTTCCATGCATATATCTATTATAGCCAGTTGCGAGCCTTAATTTCAATAAGCGAGGAATAAAGTTTCCTGACCTCATTATCATTTTTCCTTTGATCCCATAGGAATAGTTAAATGATAAATATGCATTCTTTTGATGTTCTTATTATATAACTTTATGTGACAATTAACTATCAGTTTAAATTTCTTATTTGTAATGACTGTCTATTTCTTCTCCCTCTAATTTGTGCCATCATCTCATCCCCACTATCTTTCAATATTTAAGTAGTGAGGACATAGGCAACATTTAAAATTGAATGTTGGAAATAAACTGTTTCTTGCCAACTTCTAAATCCAGTTCCTTGTTTTTGTTCTCAATTTTGTGGCCGCATGATAATAGGATAAAAATTAAGCCTTAAGATTGTTAGACAAAGTTACAAAAAAAGTACAATAATGTGATCTATGTGCTACAAATCATATAGTAATATCATGCTTCAATGCATGTTTTAGTGTCACTTTTCTTAAGCATTTATTCATCTTCACCATGAATTAGAATTAAGAGGTGTCATGAACCCCATCCAGTATTTATGTCCTATTGCATATGCACTTGATGAAGCCAGATCCACAACACTAGAAAGAAATTTATAAGGCTACGAATTATGTTGATATAATCTATCAACATAAATTATATCTTAGTTAGATTTGTTGATGCGGCATTGTTTTCCAAATGAGTCATTTCTAGGCGCACTTGTAAACTTTTATTGCACAAACTCTTGACTTCTACATTTGGCCAAAATCTATAAAGCCCAACAACACGGATAAGATAATGCATGATTTTGACTATGCATGTGCTTATGATGTGGTAGTTTTTCTAGAATATTGGGTGCTAATGTTGTAGTCCTCTGGAACTAAGAATGGTGACCTCAATTTGAATATGAACTACTTGTCATTTTTGTACAATTTACCTTTGAAGGTGGTTTTCCCTCTTCAAAGTACTCTCATTTAATCAGACACATAAATAATGCTTCTATGAGATTGTTTCACTGGTGTCACAATTCTGCCCATTAGGATTTATGGATTTTGGAATTTTTGTGATCCTAATTAAGGTTGTCTATGTGTTTGATAAGTTGAAGTCTCTCATGCACTTTTAAGTAAAACAATCGAGTTTGGAACCACTGAACTGCACATTCTTAATGTTGTTGGAGTAACTAGAACTTTTGCAGATTAAGATTTATCTAATACTGTTGTGAACTAAGTAAAGGGATTAATGCAGCGTTTTGGAAGTGGAACGGTTCCAACTCATTTTATTGGAGCCACATTACTCCGAGGAGAGTGGAAAACTGCAGTTGATTTGATTCTTGATCCGAGAGAAGGCGATATCCTTTTATCATTTTTACATGCTGTGAAAACCACTATTGGGTAGCATTATTTGAACTTTGAACATATATTGTACTCAACCATAGTACATAATCAAATTGTTGAACTGTTCTTGACTTACATCTTGAGTTACAAAGAGATGCCGTGAGGAAGATTCGGGAGTATTACAAGGAAAGCAATGATATTGATGGGACTCTGAGGCAATTACCTCACAATATGGTTGCTGAAAGGGCTATTGTAAGTTCCTGCATGCTGCATATGTATATTCTGATCAGGCTTCTTCTTACTGTTAATAGATTCTTGATTTGCATCACAGTCAATATTCTTGATTTGCACGAGATAGGATAGGTTCATTTGTAAGAGTCAATACTAGAAATTTTCTGGTTATCCTATGGTTCTTTAAGGACACTTTCATGCATTACTTTTGGTATCAACCTGTCCCTGTAAGAATTTTCTGGTTATCCTATGATTCTTCAATAATGCTTTCATGCAATATGTTAGGTATCAACTGGGAGGGGAACAACAGCGGGAAACATTTAGATATTGTTTGGCAATTAGATTGGTAGTTCCTCTATACTGTATACTATGATAATGAGGCTTGCTATATCAATTTTCCTTTCTGTAATGTGTGTGTAATATGCACTTGTGGAATTGAATGGGCTATAACATTTTCCTGAGTAAGAAACTATGCAGCACACGAGCCTTTTCCAGTAAGATTATTTTCCTTGGCCATGCACTCTGATTTGGGAATTGTTTATATCAATCTCTGCTGCCCTGTCAGTTTCCACTACTTTGTCGTTGATATAGATTTTCTTGCTTGAATAGAGAGATTTTCTTTGTTGTTTCCATATGGATATTATATTTAATTTCTTCTTAATCTTCTTCAGCTGCAGGGTCTGAAGAAATGTCCTGGGAACTACCTGCAGGCATTAAGGGCTATACCTAGAACCTTAAGAATGATGTAAGTAGCCCTGTGGCTCTCAAGCATAAAAATTATTTTTTTCACTTCCCAGAATTTATCTCTTGATGGTTTTGTGGTTGTCTTATTACTCGTCTTTAGTTCTTATCCATGTGCTTCTTGCTGCCTTTGTGATGGATTGATCAAATAGCATGCTACTCTCCCCTTCCTCTGACAAAAGAAAGGTGGGGAAGGAAAAAAGGATCAATATCCAAGCGGGATTCAGTTGTCAGTGCTTAACTGGGAGTGATTTTAAAATCTTTATTCTGCGAAATCACTTGGTACTACATCTTTCAAAGTAACCTTGATTATTTCATTATTCTTGTGATGCTTTATGTCCGACTTGCTCCTTGCATCTTCCTTCTGACCGAGACAGGCAGGGTGAATAGAAACGACCCCTTGTTCTCTGAAACAGACTGGACCACCTGTCTCTCTAAATTTGTAATCACCTGAGCGTTCTCTGACTTTTATTGTGTTTCTTTCCTCTCCTTTTTGTATTTGTATGCGTGATTGTGTTGATGTGTGACTATATCCTTGCATGCAGAAATGTGGCATTTAAGATTTCCTGAAGAAACTATAGTAGCTGGAAATTAATGTGTGTGTGTGTATATATATATATTTGTATATCCATGTCCATGGGTCAGCCTTACAGAAACCTGTTGTCTCTGCAAAGTTTTGACAATGATTTTTCCAAGTTTGCATTTTTTGCTAGATGGATATGTGTGAATTGGATTGGTAGACCTAGGCCCAGGGTGTAGGGAAACACTCATACTTTCAAGTCCTGCGGCTCAAGCCTGATTCCCTTTCCTCAAAGTGGGACAATTATGCTGTTGTGGCATCAGATGCATTCACAAATTTGCATCTTCTGAATGATTGTTCTCTGTTCAGGTTTGTACACAGTTACCAAAGCTATCTATGGAACCATGCAGCAAGTATACGGGTGCAAAAGTATGGTATGTGATAAAAAGTTCTCATTTCAATGTTGAAAGATTTCATTGTGAGAAATGGGTGAACTAGTAAGTAGCTTGTGAGCAACTACATGGAGTGATGAAAGGAAAACTTTAAAATTTTATCTATCTATCTATCTATCTATCTATCTATCTATCTATATATATATATTTGGTGTAGATCTCTAGGATATCTGCTATAGAAAGCTACTTGAAGGCGCTAGAAGATCAGATGCATACTCCATAACAATGGTATGAACACCAAAGGTGCCAAAAGCAGGGAAAGGCTAAAGTATCCTTGATAGTTGATACTTCTTATTTTCCTTCTTTCCCTGCAAAAAGAGCAACCCTCTAGGAAATTTTCCCTTCTTTTGCTTTCCTATGTCCTCAACCCATGTAAGA
>JAOVVI020001902.1:1374-22579 GCA_028571085.2 Nepenthes alata
GCTGCTATCCAACCCGAGCTCCTTCAAAGAGAACAAGAAGAATAGATGGCTGATATCCGAGTACTTAGAAAAAGCCAGGTGGGAGTCTTAACCTAAGGTCTCTGGCGTCCCTTCTGTTCCTCCAAAGAAGAAGCTGAAGAAGAAGCGAAAGGCTCTGAGGATTAATTAGCCGTCCGAGCGGACAAAGAAAAGCTGTCGGACTGAAACTTCAAAACGTTCGACGGCGATTGTTGAGTACTCCTCGTCTAATGACGACGAAGCCACTATTGGGCAGCTAGTGAGATAAAAGAGGCTAGTCTGGGCACTGAAGATGTCAGACCTTCAGTTGCTGTTGAGCCTACCGAGCAGCCATCTGAGGCCGTGGGCCTATCTGTGAAGCCACCTGTTGCCCTTCCTTCTCTTTATGAGCCCATGCCTGACATCCCTTCCGTTTTTACTAGAGAGGTCTAGGATTGGATGGATAATCCATCTGAGGGCATTGCCGAGGAACAGGTAGAGGGGGAGACTGAGGCAACTCAGGCCGAGGAAGTAGCGATGATGACTATGATGACGATTGCTGAGATTGTTGAGGTCGAGGAAAGCTGGGCCATGAAGTTGCCCACTACCGAGACTACTGAGCTCCCTTGCCTTACAATCCAAATTTATAGTCCGATAGAGATTTTGCCGGAGGCTTGTGAGGAGGTCCTGGTCAAGGATGCCACAGGGACTTCACACGTTGCTGAAGTGAAGACTAGAGTTGTGGATCATTTTGAAGCAGCTGAGCCCTCAATCTTTGATTTTGGGGAAGTAGCCCTTGTGTCCGAGGCTAGGGTTAAGGCTTCTGTGGCCGAGGAGGCAGCTGCTATGGAACCGGCCAAGTCCGAAGCCCCCAGAGAGGAGATTTCAACTAGGAGCTTTCTCATCTCTAAGGTACTTCTCTACCATTCCTTAGGCTCTTTGTTCACTTCCGTCCATGCCTTAATTACCTATTTTTCTTTTACAGTTTAGTGAGCTGGCCGGCAGTGTTGGCCGGATTATTGGCGATACCGCCCAGACTTGCATTGAGTAGGAGACCTTCAGGGCTTCAGGGGAGCGTGCCAAAAGTCTTGATCTTAACCTTGCTGAAGCGAAGAGAAGAATCTCTTTTCTTAAGGATTTGCTGAGAGTCAGAGAGCAGCAGTACGCCTCCCTTGAAAAATCTCTACGGGCTCAGAAGCAATTGAACATCTCTCTCCGAGGCTGGAATCTCCAGTTGGAGGAGCTCAGGACCTCACTGAAACTCGAGGACATCGAACTGGCTCTGGATTGCAAGTATTGGGATGCCATTAAGATGTGCCGTCGTGTAATGAAGATTTTGCGCCCGAGGTTTCCTTCTAGTTTGTTTGATCCGAGGAATGCCAGCACACAACGCCATGGCTGATCTGATTGGTCTCCCAAAATGATGTGGGACTCCTGACCCTTCTCAGTCAGGACCTTTCAGCAAGCTTGAATCTTCAGAGCAGCCAGGAGCTTCGGAGCAGCCAGGAGCTTTGGAGTAGTATTGTGTTATTTTTTTCATTATATATTCTTATTGTACATTCAATATATGAATAAAACTCATCTTTGGTACAATCTGTCTCCTTTTCCTTAGATTGTTTATATGCTTGATTCTTTATTGGACTCGTTCCGTTAGAAAATTTTATCTTTTATGAGCGAAGTGGCCGAACATTTTTATCATCGTTGGCTGAAAATGCTACCTCTAGGATATTCGCATTCCTACTGCCTTTAAGCCCCCTAGGTTTTTAAGTTCAACCTCTTGCGGGCTGCTTAGCGTAGTTACTAAGTTTTGAATTCGACTTCAATGAGCCACTCAGACTTTACCGAGTTTTGTGAGTACGACCTCTAATAGGCCACTCGGACTTTGCCGAGTTTCTTGAGTATGACCTTTAATGGGCCACTCAGAATTTGTCGACTTTTTGAGTCCAACTTCAATGAGTCGCTTGAACTTTGCCGAGTTTCTTTGACAAGTGAAAGGGAACCTTTCACTTGATTTAGGGGCGGCCTAAATCTTTTAGACTTATGAAATAATAAGCAAACACTCAATTGAATGCAAGACCGCGAATAAGCAAGAGGAATTTTATTGTATTAACAAAACGTGGTACAAGCACTTTAAATGATGCATTTGACCCTACCTGGCCGCTTATACATTCATTGATAGTATTTTTTGATGTGAGAGGTATTCTATATTTGAGGGACAAGTCTGCCTTCTTAGGTGTGCAACTTGTAGGACCCATTTCGAATGACGGTTGAGACCAGGATTTGCCCTTCCAAATTTGGAAAAAGTTTATTCCGGCCGATCTCTTTACCCATGGCCTCGACGCCCCTCAATACTAAGTATCCCACTTCAAACTGTCGTACCTTCACCTTCTTATTATAATATCTTACAACTCTCGGTTGGTGTTCCGCTGCACGCAGCCTTACCAAATCTTGTGCTTCCTCAAGTATATCAAGGTTTTCCCAAAGTTTCTGAGCTTTGTCACCCGGGTTGAAGCACTCAACTCAAAGACTAGGAAGTCCGACTTTCACCGAAATGGCTGCCTCAACCACGTGGCACAGGCTGAAGGGGGTTTCTTGTGTTGTTGTTTTGTACAACCACAAGACTTATTGCAATTCGTGCACCCAAGAGCCCCCAGCATGCTCCAACTTGGTCTTTAGTCCATGTAATATTGTGTGGTTCATGACTTCTACTTGCCCATTGTATTGCAGTTACGTGACTGACGCATAAACAAACCTTATCCTCAGGTTGGTACAGTATTTGGTGAATTGTTTCCCAGTAAATTAGGTACATTGTTACTCAGGATACACTCAAAAATTTTGAACCTGCACACAATGTTCTGTTGGACAAACTCTGTTGCATTCTGCTCTATTATTCATGCCAATGGTTTGACCTCGACCTACTTCGTGAAGTAGTCAATTTCTACGATCAGGAATTTTCTTTTTCCAACCACTGTTGGTAGAAGTCCGAGTATGTCAAGCCCCCATTAAGCAAAGGGCCAAGGCGATTGTAAAGCTCGAAGCTCCATGTGAAGTTGGCGGGTGAGGTTCTCGTAGACTTGGCAAATCTCACATTTCCATACGAAATTCATTGCGTCATACTTCATGGATGGACAATAGTACCCCTGCCTCATCAGCTTAAAGGTGAGATTTTTTTCCCAATATGGGATCCACATATTCTGAGGTGCACTTATTAAAGGGCATAATCAGCCTCCTCGGGAGTGAGGCACCGCTGATAGGGGGCAGAGAACACGCACCAGTACAATTGGTCGTCCATGATAGTATACCAACCTGCTGTCTTCTTCACCTTCTTGGCTTCGTTTGCATCTTCAGGTAATGTCCCATCAGAAAAGTACCTTAAATAGGGAGTCATCCAATTGCTGACACTCGATAGCTGTATCACCTCTGGCTCGAGATCTTCTATGCTTGGCTTCTCAAGGATTTCATGCATCCTTCGGGTATATTGCTCTGGGTCTCCTGATGCTGCTACCTTTGCTAGTAAATCGGCCTTCCTGTTCTCTTCTCTGGGGATGTGGACTATTTCCACATTCTTAAAGTCCGAAGTTAAACTTTGGACCCTTGGAAGATACTAAGAGAGCTGTGGGTTGTTCATTTTGAAATATTCGCGGACTTGGTTGACGACCAACTCGGAGTCACTGTATACAACTAAACTTCTGATCGAACATTCCTTAGCCAACCGGAGCTCTGCTAGCAATGCTTCGTGCTCCGCGGCGTTGTTGGTTGCTGAAAACCCGAGGATCATGGAATATTTTATCTCTGACCCCTCAGGTGTTCTCAGCACAACGTAAACTCCACAGCCATCCTTCATTGAAGAGCCATCCACGTGCAGAGTCTATATTGGTGTGCTGTAAGGCTCATCTGCGTCACGAAGGTCTGAAGCGCCTAGAGCCGGGATCACCTTCTCGACGATGAAATCTGCCAAGGCCTGACCTTTTAAGGCTGGCCTCTGGTAAAATTCTATGTCGGACTCTTCCAACTCAATGGCCCACTTGACCAGTCATCCTAACATCTCGGGCATTTATAATATCACTCTTAAGGGCTGATCGGTGAGGACTACCACCTTATGCGCTTGGAAGTAGGGTCTCAACTTCCGAACAGAATACACGAGTACCAAAACTATCTTCTCCACGTGGGGGTACCTGGTTTCTGCATCAGCCAAGGTTTTGCTGACGTAATACACAGGCTGCTTTCTATCGTACTGCTGCTAAATCAACACCGAGTTTAAGGTCGTGTCAGACACAGTAAGATACAAGTATAGTTCTTCATCTAGTTGAGGAGAAGCCAAAAGAGGATGACTCAAAAGATACTCCTTGAGACCTCGGAAGGCCTCCTCACAGTCATTTGTCCACTGGAAGCCGTTAATCTTAGTCCCACTTAATGCTTTGAAATACAACAAATACTTCTTGGCCGATTTGGCCAAGAAGTGAGAGAGAGTTGTTATTCTTCTAATCAACTTTTGGACCTCCTTCTCGGTCCGAGGGGACTTCATATCAAGGATGGCCTTGATCATCTCCGGGTTTGCTTCAATCCCTCGGCGTGAAACAATATATCCTAAGAACTTTTCAGAAGCCACTCCAAATCTGTACTTTGTTGGGTTGAACTTCATCTGGTGCGTTTTGAGCACATTCAAGGTTTCCTCTAAATCTTGGATGTGGTGGTCGACCGCCTTACTCTTGACGAAAATGTTGTCCATATAAACCTCCACATTCCTTCCAATTTGGGTTTCGAACATTTTATTGACAAGCCGCTAGTAAGTGGCACCCGCATTCTTTAATCCAAAGCACATAACTTTGTAACAATATATCCCTTTGTCTACCATAAATGATGTATGCACTTCATCTTTTTGGCTCATTTGTATATGATGATAACTCGAGTACGCATCCATGAAACTTAAGAGTTCATATTTGGATATCAAGTCTACAAGTAGATCGATTCTAGGCAGTGGGAAGCTATTTTTCGGACAAGCCTTATTGACATCTGTAAAGTCAATGCACATCCTCCACTTTCTATTACTCTTTTTTTACCATGACCACATTTGACAGCAAATCTGGGTATTGTACCTCCCGAATGAATCTAGTAGCTAGAAGCTTGTTTACCTCTTCACTAATGGCCACTAGTTTATTGCCCAAGTAATTCCTCTACTTTTGCTAGACGAGTTTGTGACAGGGATCCAGGCTCATTTTATGGACCATCACTTCAATTGGTATCACTGGCATGTCATTGGGTACCTAAGCAAAAATGTCTGAATTTTTTCGAAGGAAACTGATCAGCCGGTCTCAAAAGGATTGAGGCGGAGAGCTTTCTATCTGGACGACTTTTTCAGGATTGCTGGGATCAAATGGGACTCGGTCTATTGGTTCTCTAGATTGAACTTGTTATAGTATTGTTTCATCTTGTAGATCAAGGTCTTCCATAGGTTGGGGAAGAGGTGCCTGTGTGACTTGTGACCGATAGCATGTCTGTCCGGCAGCTTGGTCTCCGAGGATCTTCCCAATTTGAAATGGAGTCGAAAATTTCATCTACAGGTGTGAAATAGAAGTGACGGCATCAAAAGCAGTTAGACAAGGACGTCCGATGATAGCATTGTAGACCGATGGAAGGTCTACTACTAAGAAGATGAGAGTATTGGATGCAATCCTCGGATAAGTCCCTAGAGTGACTTCAAGTTGGATGACCTCCTGAACTGGTACTGGCTCATTATCCAGCCTGTAGAGAGGTCCCTCAGCTGCTTTCAGCTAATTCCTCTTAAGTCCCAATTTAAAATACGCAACAAGATAAAGTAAATTTTGTGATCTTTCATTATCAATAAATACTCGTTTCATCTAGTAGACAATGACTCCGTCAGAAATGAGTGCAGTTACAACCAAGGAGTTTGAATACGGGAAAGTTACATGAGTCATATTTTCATTACTAAAACTAATGACCTCATCCCTAATTCCTACCCTTGGCTCCTCCGCTACAGAGTTCTCCCTAGTGTCTTCTCTGGTTGGGCGAGTTGATATCTTGTTCACAACTCCCGCGGCCACTTTATTCTTCGGTGGGTCTGCCATACAGTCGCCTGCTATTTTGAAAGACTGTCCGGGCCTTTGCAGAAAGTGGTTAGGGGGCCCTTTCTTGATTAGCTCCTCAATTTCTTTCTGTAACGTCCGGCAGTCCTCCGTACTGTAAGCTCCACAATGATGGTAGTGACAATACTTCGAATGATCAACACCCTCTGGATTCTTCAGTGCCTTGGGACACTTAAAAAATTTCTCATCTCGAATATGTAACAGGATGTTGGTATATGTGTCATTCAAGGAAGTCAGGTTCACAGGCCTGAGCTCCCCCGAATGACCTGTTCGGACTTGTGCTACTTCTTAGGCCCTTGGGAACCCTGATGGTCCCCACTTTTCCTCTTTCCTTCCACCACTATCGGGTTGAAGTTCTCGTCTCTTTCTGGCTTCTTGGCGTCATTGGCTTCTTCGGCCTCTATGTATGCTCGTGCCACGGCCTTGGCCTCTGCTAAGGTTTGGGGTCCATTGTGGATGAGGTGCTTGGATAAAATTCCTCCCTCCAATGCAGATAAGAAAACATTAAGCTTTACCACATACGTTAGGTTGGAAATCTACCTGGCCTCTGCAATGAATCGAGACAGAAAACCTCTCAAACTCTCCTTGGTTCCTTGCTTTACGCGAGTAAGGTGCCAGGGCTACTTTTCAATTCTCCTACTAGACGTAAATTGGGAGAGGAAATTGTCTGCCAGCTCACCGAATGTATGAATGAAATTTGCTGGCAGTTTGTAGAATCAAATCCTTGCATCTCCCTTAAGTGTCAACGGAAAGTATTGATATATTGTCATCTCATCCAAGCCATAGAGGCTCATATACTCACGAAAGTGATCCAGATGATCCATTGGAGTTGCACTTCCATCATAAATGTTGCGATTTGACATTTTAAACTTTAGGGGTAGTTGCCTCGTTCTAATCTCCATTGTGAATAGAGACCTGCATAGGTCAGCAGCTCCTACTCCATTGTTATCACCAAAGACTCGTCAGATTTTTTCGAGCATCTCCTCCACAAGGGGTGGTGTCGTCATCTTCTTCTCGTTAAAGTAGTTCCTCAACTCGCAAGGGTCTTGGACAGCTTGCGGCTCTGGAAGGCTCCTAGCCCTTGGTGGGATCTCGTCACGAGAGGACACCTCCAAAATGGCGTGCTATTGGTTGTTACGTGAACATCAAGGATTTCGCCTCTCTTGGTTTTCCTCCTAGACCCAAGGACCCAAGCGAATTACAAGTCGCGACGAGACTTTGCCGCTCGAGGCAACTTGAGTCCTAGGGCCTCTTGCTAATTAACTTGCTGGGTGGGATTCTTCTTTCCCTTTCCCTTCCTCTGAGATGTGGCGGTTTGGGAGGCCTTGAATGGCGCCCCCTCTGAGTCGAGCTCGAGCGCCGTTACAACGGGCAGATTTTTTGAAGGGTTTTTTCGAGCCATCTATAAATATACTCCTTATTTCAATTACCCTATTATGGGATTGATAATTTTGGAGCGCCTCCTCTTGAGAAATATTTATCATTTCCTCCATTAAATGTGTACCAATTGAGAAAACAGATCTTTCATCATTGTGTTTCATGTGCTAGTGATTTTCTCACCATTTTCTCTTTATCGATTCATCACTTCTACCCTTCTACCTTCATTGATAACGTCAGTACGTTGAAGAAGGGAATCCGGTCGTATTTGACAATTCAAGTGGCTTGAGAGGAAAGATTGACGTGAAGATCGGTAGGCGTCCGATTCTATTACCGTAGACAAATCCAAGTAGTTCCTTGGTAGGGATCACAATACGGAAGTAAGTCGGTTAGGTTAGTGCGTCGTTACCATCCAATCTGTAAATTGATTTTTATAGTACATTTCTTCTCTGACTGCTGAAATTCGGAAGATTTTTCTCGATTACCGTGGGTATCGAGTTTTTCCTTTGTCACCAAAAAGATTATCTTTAATTATTATTATTACTTTATTTTTATGCTCATATTATTCGTGTCAGTTAAATACAAATATTCTTTACATATTTTAAATATTTAATTTTGTATCACTTCCGCTAATCCTACACGGGGTCGAAACATTGCTATGTAAAATTTGAGACGAAACGTCCTTTTTCATGTTTTATTATTACTTTTTGGATATTGTCTTTCCTTTTAAAAAAAGTGTGCATAGTTATAGTCACGCTGTCAATTAATGACGAATTTCTGAAGGGAAATAATAGATCACAATTTGAATAGTTATATGAGTTGAAAAAAAATTAGTTAAATTGTCTACATACATACTCTGAGTGAGAGGTTTTCTAAATGCAATTTATTTGATGACAATACTGAACAACTAGTCTTAATCAAGAGATACTCACATGGGTTGACTACAAGGTATATTAATTATTCAATTGATTTAATCGCTCGACTAAATTAACCCATCCGTTTTGTTAACTGCTCGATGTAATTAACTATCTGGTCAAATTAATTGTCCGATTTATCATTCGAATATCCAACCACTCAAACCTACAATCTAATCTTTTTCATGTCTTTTTTAGCCACTCAATCATTCAACCACTCGATCATCCTTCTAATTTCGATTCCATTTGCTCAATATAAGATTTTATTATCTAGACTTAAACCTAATAGGCCAATTAATTATTTTTTCTTTTTGGATTTACTATTAATAGACTCATTATATTAACTAATTGAATTAGCCCTATTTAGATTGTACCGAACACTAACTCCTCATATTCGAAGGTTAAATTAAAACTTTGAGCATAGCTGAAAGAAAGATCAAATTATTTCGTCTTGTATATAGCTTAAGTACTTCTTCCCACTAAAATCGAAACGAATGAGTATTTATTATCAACTAATTATATTAACCAGGGTTATCTTTCTTATGATTTAGCATAGATTTCTTTATTATTGACCGCATGCTTTTACTAAAATCGAAACCAAAGAGTATTTATTATCAACTAATTATATTAGCCAGAGTTTGTTTCATATGATTTAGTATAGATTTCTTTATTATTGACCACGTGGTTTTACTAAAATTGAAATCAATGAGTATTTATTATTAACTAATTATATTAACTAAGGTTTGTTTTTTTATGATTCAGCACAGATTTCTTTATCTTTGACCACGTGCTTTTACTTCAAAAAATTTGTGGATTATTTTTTGTTATAAAATGAGTTACTCTCTTTCTATTTTCATCTAATTTTCAAACCTTAATATATAATGGAGGTAGCTAGATCTTTTAAGGAGGGTAGTAACTATGACACTATGAAGGTAGGGGCTTGCAACTCTGACAATCTAAGGGCAGTTAGCGTTGCTGGTTGTATTTATATTTATTAAATGAAGTGTTCGCATAAAATTTAAAATTTTGTGAAATAAATACCACGATTTTGGTCTTTATGAAGTAAAACTTTTAGCTATTCTTAGCATAATAGTGAAGAATTTTATTAAGATGTTGTCAGTTCAATGAAAAATAAAAAAAATATTGAAAACCTGATCAAATATAATACGACTATTTTTGATGTATCATATAAAAAATAGTAATTTGTTCTCCAAATAGGATAAAAGATCCCATTAGCATGGCTAATCTCATGCATATTATATGTACAGTTGGTCGCACAAATTAAAGCGGTGATAAGATTATCGGATCAAAGTTATCTTATATTATTATTTAATTATTATTAAAATTTATTTATGTAACTAAAAAAATATATAAGTGCCATCCTAATCCTATTATCCTCATGTCCGTTCTACGATAACTCTTAGCCTTATTTTATTTTATTCGTGTTCTATTGTTTCATTCATATTCTATTTTTGTTGATTATATATTTAAATAATGATCCATAAATTATGCTGTTAACTTAGATTGATCAAAAACTTTACTAATGCTCAATTATTTTTATTTTTTTTATTCTAAGAAAAAAAATATATACATAATTTTGGATTGGTTTTTGTTGGGTTTAAATTTATATATAGCTTAATTTAAAATATTTTCAGTCCAATTTGTATTATTAATTTAAAAAATTCTATAGGAGTATCATTTGGATCCTGTTATCCATGTCTAACCTATAGTCACCCCTATCACATACCGCTAAATAAGAGGGCATTAATAGATTATGATGTGTCTCATTTTCAATATACAAGTTATATTTTTTATTTTATTTTTTTTTATTTGAATGGCATAATATTTTATTAATAAATGATAATGTTACATTATTAAAAAATACTCGGAAAATGACATGGCCAATTGCTAAATGGAATTAATAATAGCTTTATTTACTTATTATTATTATTATTATTATTATTATTAGGCCCGTGGAAATATTCTTTCTGTTCAAACGAGGCCAAAGTCCAAAAGATTGTATGAAAAGGATGAATTCAAAGCGCCGGTGAAGCTCGGTCGTCTAACAGTAAGCTGTCAGAAGGTGCACACTTTCTTCTCTGACAAAGTGACAACTAAACGACCCAATGAGACGGGAGGTGAAAAAATTATGTCCACAAATTAGATATTTGGCAACATCACTAATATTAAAATACATCATTAAAATATTTAAATTTGCTACATCCTTAGATCCTATTCGTAGTACGGACTAAGATCCAAAGAGTCCTTGGACCATTCCACCGTATAGACGAATCTAAACTCGTGTAACATAAAGTACTTTGATGGCCCTATTTAGTTAGATGAAGTAATTTTAAGGACGCGGGTGTTAAGCTTAGAGAGAGAAAGGAAGCAGTAGCACGCAATATTTTTACGCGAAAAACCTTCTCTTTAATGAGAGAAAAAAATTACGAGACTCTTGATCCATGAATGATTCTACTATGATGATTTTCGTTACAAGTAGCTCAAATTTACAAAGAGTGAGAATAGAAAGCAAAATACCGTCCTGCTTTTGGTTCTCTTCTTACATGTATTATTGCGTGTCTTCTCCTAGAGTTTGGACCGTGTATATGTACTTGACGGCTTCAACCTACGCAGCATGGAACTTGCATGCATGGGAATACCTGTCACCAGCTCAACAAAACCCACTGCGCCATCCTGCAAAGCATACCAACTGTGGAAGTCAACTGCTCCTCTTAGGACGCACGTGCTTTGCAAAAGCTACTGACTTCCTTGAAAGGTCGTCTTCATCCCTTCCTGCAGTCAGACAGACTCAGCCACCAACTTCTAACACGTCAACTTTGTAGACTTAGTAGAGTCCTCCGCCATTACTATGATGTACTGGTACCCGAACATAATAATTCTGGATAATTAAATTGATATAAATATATTCAGGGGCGGTCACGGGTTATCGCCTGCCGGGTGCTTGAGCGCCGTGGAAGGCGCCACGCCCAGGGAGCCAGCGCCTGGGAGGTCGCTGATTCCAATTATTTCCCAGGCACGCAACGCCTACTGCGCTCGAGGCTGGCGCTCCGTGATTTATATTGCTCCCTCTGCCATTTTTCGGCTATTTCCAGAGAGAAGAGGGAGAGAAGAGAGGGGGGAGGAGGAGAAGAGAGAGAATGGGAGATGGAAGCCATCCGAGTCCGAATTTGAGCTCGAGTTAGTTGAAAAAGTGGTAAATCGGGTCGAGACAAGTACACTTATACTCTCATATTTCATTTTCTTGCACTTTCGTTTCGTTTTCATCGGGTATTCTCATGCCGATACTCAATTAAAATTATAATATGTGTTATCCATGACTTGAACATATAAATATGTGAAATTCGTTGTCCGATTCATTATTTTTGTATAGTTTTGCGCGACAGATATCCTAACCCAAGCACACGTACTATTCACCATCACCTAGATGATTTCGAACTCTCATTTTTTGGGCTTTTGTATAAAATGAGACTAGAATATCATTACCCATATTCTAGGCAAGTTAATTTATCAATTGGATATCAGATTTGGTGGATTTATATGGATTTACGTTCGTAAAACCCTAGGCCCACTTCCGAACATATTACCCACAAAATTTTGGGGATTTTGCTTAAATTGGTATTAGAATCTGATTACCCACAATTTGGACAGGTTAATTTATTGATTGGACATATGAAATTATGGTTTTATATGAAAATTTGTTCGAGGAGACTCTAACCTACGCTCAGACCCTATTTGAGCTTCAATTTGGAGTTTGAGGCATAAAATGAGTTGGGATTACGAACACCCATGCTTTGAATTTGATGCACCCATTGGAAGCCCAAAATTTCGTGAATGATTCGATACGAGCAATCGTGCACTGTACATGTGAGATATTCACACGCGGCACTGTTCACCCGAGGCCATTGAACAATATTTTACAAAATTTAGCATTGTTAAATCGTTAATTGAGTTGCCTCTATATGTATGTGTCTAATTGCATATTTTGGAATACTGACGGAGGTGAATAATGAGGGCAGATCATGTGTACGTTAAAGAAATTGAATTGTATATGTGCCAAAAATTATGTATGATTTGCTTATAAAGAAATTCGTGATCGGAAGCTTTAAAATGATACTTGGTTCAAATGGTAAGAATTTCTAAGCTTCAAGTTATATTATGCATGTGATGGAAGTTATGTGAAGGCTTATGTTTTAAGAACATAACATTGTATGACTTATGAATAAGGATAAGAAAGGGGATATTCTGCACTTAAGCTATGGGTTTGGGCCACGGGTTTTGGCCATGGGCCTTAGCTATAGGCTTTGGCCACGGATTTCGGTCACAAACCTCAACTATGGGCTTTAATCATGGGTTTCGACCACGAACCTTAGCTATAAGCTTTGGCCACGGGTTTCGGCCACGGGACTTATCTATGGGTTTTGACCACAAGTTTCGGCCACGGGCCTTAGTTATGGGTTTTGGCCATAGCCTTTGGTCATCTGGAAGGAGAAACAGTAAGAGTGAGCGTACATCTCAACAAATATAATCATACATCACTAACAATAATAGATAACTGTGAAAACAATAACTGAATTCGAAAAACATACAATCCCGGTAACAAGGAATCATGAGAGGAAAAGGGGATTTCAAGGATCATCTGGTTCACATGTTTGCACCGGTTACGCTTATTCATTTTTATTACTTTCATTAATCTTTACGGACCCGGGCTAATAAGTCGTACTAACCAACGATGTGAGAGAACGATAAAAGGAATGTGTCTGCCACACATTCTAAAGCACGGTTACATTTTAGATCTACAGCACTTGACCATCGGCTACCTTTTAGGTCTGCAACACTCGACCATCGGCTACATTTTAGGCCTGCAGTACTCGACCATCTCAATTAGCCCCATTTCCCCCAGGGATCAGGACAATCCTCGTTCTTCCACAAAGTATCCTAAGGCTTATCACGAACATCACCCGCTCCCACGAGCGGCAAGAATACATAGCCAAGTATTCCTTGGGTTCACACCATGATGGACATTGTAAACCAGAGAATACTACCCCACAGAATAAGTCAATGATCCTAGTTTCAAGATTAATCTTAATCCTTTGAGGGGGAATCCACCTTTTCCCATATACATTCTCTGATCGGGAAATCACATTCCCATCACATATATCCATCCAAGAGATCAAATCCATCATATTGCACTTTGTGGATTCCCTTTCATTTACTTGCCCAATTCTCATCTTTCTATGAGATTTAATCTCTTGTAGCAATTCAATTCAAGTTTACAAGAGAGTTTGGAATTTCTTACCTCCGATGGCCAAATATCATCTTAGAAGTCTCCGGGACGTATTCCCCTGCTTTCGATGCACAAATACACATTTTCGAGGCTTACATTTACATTTAAACAATTAGACATAATTTTTATAACAATCAAATGGGGGCAAAGCATGCAAATTTACACTTTATTTTTGGATGAACAGTGTGACGCCACTTTTAGAGGGCTCGGACGCCGCGAACGGGTCGAATCTTGCGAGATCGATCATCCGATCGATACAAATACACATTTGGGACGTGGTGATTCATATTTTAAGGTCGATTCAACATAATACGAAAGTGGAAGCATGCAAATTTTCCATTTATTTTCGGATGAACAGTAACAGTGCACATTTAGAGGGTTCGGAAGCCGCGAATGGGTCAAAACATGCGAGATCGATCGTACAGCCGATTTATAAATGTAATTCGGACGTGGTGATTCACATTTCGGAGTCAAATTAACAAAATGCGGAGAAAAAATGGGAAACCCCCAATTCGCGGGGTTAGGGTTTGGTGGAACTCCACCGAACAAATCGATGAGCAAATCAAACAAAAAATTACATAATTATTGGTCTCAACGCACGGGTAATATATTTTCCATATTTTGGGTGGGTATAGATACGAAAATATCCGATAAAAATGAATAAACATTGAAAGAGAAAAGCTAGTAAATATGAGAACACTTACCTTGACGCGTATTACCACTTTTATAACTAGCTCTCGGACGGATTCAGATTCCACGACCTCGATATCCTCCTTTCTCTCTCTAGAATCAGCACCCCCTCTCTCCAGAAGGGTTTGGTGGCGTCAAAAAATGAAAATCACAAAGCAGTACGCGGCTTTAAAACGGCCTGACGCTCGAGCGCGTAGAGAGCGTGCGCCAAACGCAGCCCTACTGCCTGGGCCAGGCTTGAGCACGCAACGAGCGCAGCCAATCTAGATTCTACGCTTGTCGTGGGCTCGAGCACACCGACGGCATGGGTCAGGCCCACAGCAAGCCTACTTTGCATTTTCTCTGTTCGGGACCCATTTTTACCATTCAATCCAATCTTCACATCCTTGGACCTTACTTTTAATTATATAACCTTAATAAGTCATGATTATCATAATTTAAAACCCAAAATCATATTTACGAATTAACATTTTATGGTTACAATTTTTGTTCCCGATTTACTAATTCTGATTCTTTGAGCTTTTCAATCTGATTCCTCTCGTATCTTTTGACCACAATTCACCTATATTAACTTAATTACCTTCTAATTATTATATTCTTAATCCGAAAGCTCACAACTCTCCCCCACTTATAAAAATTTTATCCTCAAAATTTGGCGAACCTCAGGATTTATAATTGGGAAAATCCATTCAGAATTCCTTCTTCACGATCTTACGTCACATCCTTGATCAAACGACTTATCCTAGGGGGCCCTGATCACAAGACGAATTCCTAGTCTCCCAAACGGCTTAACCCAAATACTTACAGATTTCCTCGGCTATCGATACAAGGGAGACTTCATTACAATCACTAGAATTCCCGAAGCGGCCTGAAATAATGCTGGGCATTCCCCCGGCCAAATTCCATACTTCAAGTGAATCAATGAACTTCCACTTCAGTTCATTCCAAGCCTCGAAAAGGGTTCAGTCACAGGGGACCTCAACCTCATTCTGAAATCTCTGGGCCATGGGCCCACAACGCTTTCGCTGCGCTATTCTGATTAAGTTTGACTAAGATTTTGACATAAACCTTAAAACACAATCAAATTTTAAGGTCTGAATAATTTATATTCTCGCTACTTCATTATTAAGTCGACAAACTGTCATATTTTTCAAAATATATAGCCCATGGCACACACCTAGAATATACGGCAACCCTGATTGAAATAATCCTAGAATAGCCATACCACGAAGACGAATCCCACAATCCTCAAACTATAGCCACATTCAAAACTACAATTATAACGATCACCCAAAGATTCAACAAAGTTTTAGATCATTCTTCCCGTAACCTCAGAATCCAATTACTGAGTAATCTCAAGATCCCGTCAGCATACCGATGAGCCAACTAATCTAATCCAAATAAGTCTTCAATGATTTTCGATAAGTGGGTCACTCTAATTGTCCTAAAACAAAACCACAATGACTTTATATTTCATAAATTCATAGCTCTAATACATCGAATACGATTCTGTCTCCCAATTTAAGAATATGACATCCTATCACCCGAGTATTTGTGCCTACTCTCAATTTACCTTTAACATCTCCACATTGTAATCCTCGAGATATACTTGTCAGATCACTAAATAACTTCGGTTAGACCCAAGATGACCATTCGCTTCTACGACACTAATCGGTCTTCCCAATTTGCCACTGCTTAAGGTCTTATGGATTTCAAAATAATGCTACCAAAGGGCCACATGCTTAACAAGGCATTTCCTCAAACTAAACTCGCATTCTCTTCTCAATGGGGCATACGGATAAGCAGCCATTCACAATCTATGACATAATCCTCAAACATAGTGCATCCACCCCGTATTCTTTTGAATTCATTAATGAAGTCATCTCAACACGGGCCCGAATATGACCGAAAGATCCAACCCATAAAATTTCATGAAACGCCAACGAGCCTACAAAACCCAAATGGAGTTTCTGAATTTTGTAGTAGCCATATCTTTATCCTGGATACCGCCAAGGCTACACCCTCCATTAATACTCAATTAATACGCTATGGACTCAAATCGATCTTAGAAATCATCAAGCCTTTACAACAGCCCATGTAATTCACCTATTCATTCAAAATATCCGCTTATCAAATCATTAATCTCCTAGGCAACCCCATTTTCTAAATTTATGAATAACCTTATCAGTCCGTCTTATTTACCTCGAAGGTTCAAGAGTATTTCACAATGATACAAAACCAATACTTCTTCGACTGTGCATGGAATCTTCAATTATCGGCGTCGATTTTGATGCAACACCGAATTACCAATCAAAAGATAAGTTAGCCTAATCTTTCTTTTGATAGCCTCCTCAAATATTCACACGGTCGAAGCCCCTCAGTGACCACAAAATAACCTCTAGATGTGGTCGCATATAAGAATTGGACTAAGAGCAGATCCCCATTAAATGATCTACTAGAAAGATGATATCAATCTCCTGATACCTCAATCAATTCAAACTTATGCTTCAAATCGCACAACCTGATTGCAGGATGTTATCTCTTTACCAATCCAACCAAGGCTAGCACAGCGGTTCACCCACCAAATTACTACTAATATCAGATTAAAACTTCATACCTTGGCTAACTCAAGTTCATACCCCAAAATCGAATAATTCAATTGCAATACATAATATGCTTACCATTCCAATTCATATCGACTCGACCACTTACTGACCAAATCATCCATAATGTTACATTAAATTTGGCACCACAAAATGGTTCAGATTAACCTAACCAATCGTATCTACGAACCCAAGAAAATTCCACAACCCTTGATACCGTCTGTATCTAATCCAGATCCTTAAATAAACAAACAAACTTACGTATCACGAAAATTATATACATTCGGGATCCCAAACGATATAGGTGATGTGACATCAAAATTGAGAAATTAACCTTCCATCACGGTAATTAACACATTTTTCTTATGCGCCATCACCACCAAAACTCCGATCCAAGGCACTGGACTTTTTCACAACCAGGCCAGAGGATACGAACTATCCTTAATCCAGTGACCAAGCTATCTACGACTTAGATCATAGTTTCAAAATCTCTTCGGGAAGACATTTATCCAAGATTCATCCATGGACATCCATCTTGATATATCTTTCATTCTCTCGAATACTGGGTCACCTTTGTCGCTATTACAAAGCCTAGCTCTTCCAATTACAAATAACTCAAAAACACAACACAAACATGGGCTTAGAATCCCCAAAACAACACCAGGCTACAATATCAAATCCAAGAGCCTTACCTCTTATCACGACAATCGACATTTAACACCTTGAGTTAATACCTTAGAACCCTGATTTAAAAAACTGGACCTCTTCACCATCCATCCTTGGATAAGGACATTCCTCAATCTTGTGATCAAATTGACTACAATCGAAAATGCTTCTTAACTTGTCGGGAAGAATACCTTATCGATTAAAGAACACCCATGCAGATATCCTACAATACTTCTTATCTTCCCGAGCATTAGGCTACCACAAACACCATTTAAATACTTATGATCCATGTCTCAATTTCCACAGAGTCTGAGTCACTTAGAATTCAAACACTTAACCGTTATTCATCATGCTTGCTAGGTTGATCAGGCAACCGTTCTTAGCATATTACTAGCCTCAGAATCTCAATCTAGAGCCGATCAAACTTGAACCTTAACCCAACACCAATTAACCTAGGCCTCGAATCATCACTAATCAATTCAAACACTAAGTCGACACTAATGAAATTAAAACCTCAAGGTGCCTTCTTACAGCTCTTGTTGACCTCATGGTCGACCACTACCCTGAGTAATCCCTTCCCTAAAATCATGTTACTTCCTAGGACCACAAACATCACAAGATTATTAACCTCCAATAATCAGATTAGAGGGAGGGGCTAAGATTACCGCATTTCAAAATTAACTCCTTAAGGCCAAGACTTAAGCATTCCCTCTAATCCTAACTACTTCATCTCGTCGCAACATGGGACAGATTAACCTAAATCCTCAAACCTAAGTTGATCAGCCTACGCCTATATTCGGCATCAACTAGCTAAATCCCCCATACCTTAATCTACCTATTTCAACCAACTCTTAACTGATCCTAAGCTTCCGATTACGATTTAGATCAAACCTAAGGCATCCCTTTTCTCAGATACCAATTGTGACGGATTGGATTATTTTTCTTAAAAAATCTCCTTCAATGGTAACATAAACTAATACCCATAATTTAAAATTATAGATTCTGTAAAAATTTTGGTAGAATTCCCTCTATAATTAGAAAAAAATTAAAAATACAACCTGTTAGAATAAACCAGTACAAGTACATAACTATCCAATAATCAACATTTTGGCCTATAACACAATACAAATGATCACAATAGCCATATCATCCATGGCTCCAACACAGTATTCCTATCTACCGTATTGGGTCTAAAGAAATATCGTCTAGGACTGAACAAAATCTAAGCTATCAAATATTATTGCGAAAGCATAACTAAATTCAGAAACCTGCTAAAGTATAAAAACAACCATAAAATACTGACAAACCACATTAATCTAATTAGATTGTTTACATTCTATTACAACAGACGTATTCAAATCTTCAAGCCTTCGACATCCAGCTAATCTCCTCAAGCAACTCTATCTCCTTACTCTAACTAATCAGGCGCTGGCTTAATATTCTTATCTGGAAGGAGAAATAGTAAGAGTGAGCATACAGCTCAACAAATATAATCATACATCACTAATAGCAGATAACAGTGAAAATAATAACTGGATTGGGGAAACATATAATCTCAACAATAAGGAATTATGAGAGGAGAAGGGGACATCAGGGATCATCTGGTTCACATGTTTGCACTGGTCACGTTTATTCATTTTCATTACTTTCATTAATCTTTACGGACCCGGGCTAATAGGTCGTACTAACCAACGATGTGAGAGAACGAGAAAAGGAATGTGTCTGCCATACATTCTAAAGCACGGCTACATTTTAGATCTGTAACACTCGACCATCGGTTATATTTTAGGTTTACTGTACTCGACCATCAGCTATATTTTAGGCCTGTAACACTCGGCCAACTCAATTTGCCCCATATCCCCCACGGACCAGGGCAATCCTCATTCTTTTACAGTAGTATTCTAAGGCGTACCACGAATATCACCTACTCCCACAAGCGGCAAGAATACATGGCCAAGTATTCCTTGGGCTCACACCGTAATGGACATTGTAAGTCAGAGAATACTACCCTACAGTATAAGTCCATGGTCCTAGTTTGAAGAATAATCTTAATCCTTTGAGGGGGAATCCACCATTTGCCATATACATTCTCTGATCGAAAAATCACATTCCCATCACATATCTCCATCCAAGAGATCAAATCCATCATATTGCACTTTGTGGATTCCCTTCCATTTACTTGCTCAATTCTCATCTTTCTGTGGGATTTAATCCCTTGTAGCAATTCAATTCAAGTTCACAAGAGAGTTTAGAATTTCTCACCTCTGATTGTCAAATATCATCTTAGAGGCCTTCGGGACGCATTCCCTTACTTCCAGTGCACAAATACACATTTTCAGGGCTTACATTTACATTTAAACAATTAGACGTAATTTTAATAACAATTAAATGGGGGCAAAGAATGCAAATTTACACTTTATTTTTGGATAAATAGTGTCAGGCCACTTTTAGAGGGCTCGGACGCCACGAACGGGTCGAATCATGCGAGATCGATCGTCCGGTCGACATATATACACATTTGGGACAAGTTGATTCGTATTTTGAGGTCGATTCAACATAATACGAAGGTGGAAGCATGCAAATTTTTTTCTTTATTTTTGGATGAACAGTAACAGTGCACATTTAGAGGGTTCAAACGCCACGAACGGGTCGAAACATCCGAGAACAATCATACCGATGAGATATATACATAATTGGGACGTGGTGATTCACATGTTGGGTTCAAGTTAACAAAATACGGAAGAAAAATGGGAAACCCCCAATTCGGGTGGGTTAGGGTTTGGTAGAACTCCACTGAACGAATCGGTGAGCAAATCGAAAAATAAATTACATAATCATTGGTCTCAAAGCACGGGTAATATATTTTTCATATTTTAGGTGGGTATAGATACGAAAATACCCGATAAAAAATGAATAAATATCAAGATAGAAAAGCTAGTGAGCATGAGAACACTTGCCTCGACGCGTATTACCACTTTTATAACTAGCTCTCAGACGAATTCGGACTCCACGGCCTCAATCTCCTCCTTTCTCTCTCTAGAATTGGCACCCTCTCAACCTCTAGAAGGGTTTGGTGGCGTGGAAAAATAAAAATTACAAAGTAGCACGCGGCTTTATAACGGCCTGGAGCTCGAGTGTGCAGAAAGCGCGCGGCAAGCGTAGCCCAACTGCCCGGGTCGGGCTCAAGCATGCTACGAGTGCAGCCAATCTAGATTTTTTGCTCGCCATGGGCTTGAGCCCACGGAGGGCGCAGGTTAGCCCCACAACAAGCCCACTTCACGTTTTCGCTGTGCAGGACCCGTTTTGACCATTCTACCTCAATTTTGCACATCCTTGGACCTTACTTTTGATTATAAAACTTTAATAAGTCATAATTATCATAATTTAAAACCTAAAATCTTATTTACGAATTAACATTTTATGGCTTATAATTTTTGTTCCCGATTTGCAAATTCTGGTTCTTTAAACTTTTCAATCCGATTCCTCCATACCTTTTGACCACAATTCAAATATGTTAACTTAATTTCCTTCTAATTATTATATTCTTAG
>JAOVVI020001903.1:0-22577 GCA_028571085.2 Nepenthes alata
TGGGTCCACAAAATTAGATCATATGCTCAGGTTGGGAAAAATTGGTGGAAATAAATAGGGGTTGGGGTATGCTGCGAATATTGTCCAAAATGACGTGAAACCTAAAACTACTTTTATTCCCGCCACGAAAATTCCACACCAACACGCTTACAAATCCAAACTCACTAAGCAACCAACTCGACATGTGAAAAATAGTGTTAACTCACATCATTTGACTAATTTATATAGCCTAAAAGACATGAACAAACCCCCAAAATTTGTGCCTACCTGTCATGCATGTGGAAAAGTAGGTCACATTCGCCCTCGATGCTACATCATGAATCTTTTGTACAACCAAAGACCAGGGCTAAAAATGCATAAACTTGTTGATCACATTCAGCAATTGGATGAACAGGTTAAAAGGTTGAATGCAAAAGTGGATTCAGTAAGACAAGTCTGGGTTAAGAAAAGTGAGCTACATTATCCCTTGACCATTCGTGACAAAAAGGGGGAGACTTGATTCTTTTTATAGGGGGAGATTTGGGGAGCTTTGTTATTTATGTTTAATTTTATTAGGGCGGAGATCTTGGTTCATGTTGGTTCCTTTTTGGGTTCCTTCTGATAGGGGGCGCTTAGGAGAGATGTTATTACGGTTAGTATTACTGTTAGGGGAAGTCTTGTTATTTTCGTTAGGGGGAGTCTTGTTATTTTCGTTATATGTTATTACTGTTTACAATTCAGTACTGCTTGTATCTCATGCTTATTTACAGTGCATGCTATTATTCTCCCTTATTATATTTTGTCTTGTTGGTACTAACCTTACTTGACCAGAAAAATTCTGTTACACAGTCAACGCAGTTATCATCACATCGCCACAGCAGTTCTAGTGTAGTTGTTTATATTTTTTTTGTCTCTTATGTATCACTAGGCGTATATTTTTATGTACATGAGTTTTATCTCGGTGGTGTCTGAACCCGTGATTCTATTGTATTTATTTATTTTCTAGATTTTGTCACGGAATTGCCAAAGGGGGAGATTGTTAGAGTCATGTTTTAATTAGCAAATTTTGTGACCTTATGTACTATTGTATCGATGTCGGGTTATTGGTTATCGAGTTTTAGTATCAGGGATACCGCGCCTACCGTGCACTCTCCAGTCGCTCGAGCCCATCCGAAGCCTCTGCGCCCTCCGTGCGCTCTCTAACCGCTCAAGCCCATTTAACAGAATGGACCCCGCTCGCTGTGTGCCTTCCCCGCGCTCGAGCCCATTCTCCAGAATAGACCCCGCTCGCTGTGCGCCACCACGCGCTCGATCAAACGTAGGGTTTCTCTGAAAACTCTCCGTGCGCCCGCCGCATGCTCGAGTTGCGCTCGAGCGCGTTTGCAACGGCCATGTTTTTGAATGTGTTATTTGAGCCCTCTATAAATACTTGGCTTATGTTTTTGGAACCCTAAGTAAAAAGAATGGACTCTTGGCAGACTATTTTTCGTGTCCCATTGAGAAGAAAGCTATTCATGCTTCATTGATATTGCCTCTTTTGAGAAAACCAAAAAGGTACGAGATTGAGCTTGATGCTCTAAGAAGTTTTCTCTACGTTTTCTCTTTACCTTGCAAACACTTCCATCCTTCTACCTATGTTGGAGACGTTGGTTCGTGAAGAAGGAGACCCGATCGTTGTTCGGCAATTGAAGTGGTCGAGGGAAGATTGAGGTGAAGACCGAAAGGTATCCGGTTCTGTTGCCGCGGGCAAATCCAAGGAGTTTCTTGGTAGGGATCACAAGACGGGAGTAAGTCGGGTAGGTTAGCGTGTCGTTACCACCCGGGCTGTAAGTTGATTTTTATAGTGCATTGCTTCCATGGCCGTTGAAGCCTGGAGGGTTTTTTTCTCGATTACCGTGGGTATCAGTTTTCCCTTCGTCACCAAGAATCGTGTCTTTTTATGGTTGTTTATGCTTGGCTGTATTTTGCATGATTGATTAGTATCATTGGCATCTAGATCTAAATATTCTTTACGTGTATTGAATATTTATTGTTTATTGCTTCCGCTATATTATCGGGGTCGAAATTTGGTTGTATCACGTTAGCACAAAGACATATTTTTTCAGATTGGATTGCCCTACTAGAGGACAAGCTCTAGGAAGCTGAGTATCATTTGATTTTTTATGCTAACTTGATTGCCAATCTCCAGGACGAATGTGCTTGATTAGAGGTTGAATTGAGAATATGCCTTCGACAAGAAGAAGTTGGCCTTGCTCTGGATGATAGATTCCAATATGAGTTCTCCCTCTATAGGCGGATCATTTATTTGGTTTCCCCTAACTTTCCTCTAGATTACCTTAATTCTAGAAATTTTAGGGCTTCTCGATATTTTGACATCAGGGATTTCTCGGGACCAAGCGGGGTTCGGCCGTTTAAATCCTCGCCTGGTTCCCAGCCTTAGAACAATTTAGTCATTTGTGCTTAGGCAACGGTAAATGTGGTGGATCTCTTTATGTATTGAGCTTGACTCTTTGAGTTTTAAATACATATATATCTAACAACAGATCAGCTAGATTTGTTTAATCATTCTCACTAATGTTGTTTATGTTGATCATTTGTCCATTTTATTATTCATTTTCCAACTAGGCAAAATTGTCATCGTTGTCAAGCTTTATTAGACCCTAGTCCATTGACTATATTTTACTGATGGTGCTTATTCCCGTAGAAGGGTGTCACTGCACTCATGTTGAAAAAGCCATCTAAGGTTTCTTTGTTCTAGTATATGAATGGACCCCATAGAAGGGATTGGACTTTTGTCCTCAAACCCTCGGATATTTATATGATTATCAGCGTCCGACCATACTTGGTCATTTGATTGTATTAACTGATGTTGTGGCCGTGTTTTTGTATGGGATGTTTTGATAGGTGAAGAATCTACCTGACTTAGAGACAGTCATGGTCATTATAAATCATGCAAGTATGCAAATGAACCATTAATGAAAGAAATAAACTATAACTTTATTAATATCAAAATGATTAATCACATTGCATTGGCACTTCATAAGCTGCGAATAAGATATACCTCGTTCCTTTACTATCTCAAAAGTGATCTACTGATAATTGTTTTTGAGGTGGAGGGCATTCCATGCCATTGGGACTAATTTTTTGTTTTAGGTGTGTAGTTTATATGCACCGCTTTGGAGGATTGTTGAAACTTGAAACGGTCCTTTTCAATTGTGGAACAACTTATTCCTATAAGCAATCTTATTTGTAACCGCTATGTTCCATGAATTAGATCCCCTACCTCAGATTGTTGAGTTCACTTTCTTGTTGTAGTACTGAGCAATTTGCTATTGAAAAGTTGCTGCCCATAGTCTTTCCATGTCCTAAAGTTCTTCATGCATGTCTAGGTTTTCTCTTAGAAGCTAAGAGTTGCTATACGGATTGAAGCTTTCAATTCAAAGGTTGGGTAGTTCAATTTCTAGAAGGATGACCGCCTTGATCCCGTAACACAAGTTGAATGATGTTTCTCAAATTAGTTCCTTGGAAGTCATATGGTAAGACCTTATCATGGATGGGTACCCAAGATCCCCTCACATGCTCCAACTCTGTTTTCAACCTATACAATTTGGTCTGGTTTGTCACTTGCACCTGCCCATTTACCTGGGGATAGACAACAGAGATGTGGACCACCTTGATCCCTAAGCCAGTGCAGTATTTGGTGAATCTTTTTCGAGTGAGTTGGGTTTCATTGTCAGCCACTATAACCTCGGGTATCTCAAACCTGCAAACAATATTTTGTTAGATGAATTCAACCGCATTCTATTAGGTGATTTTTACTAGTGGGGAAGCCTTTACCCATTTCGTGAAATAGTCTATTGCGACCATGACAAACGTTTTTGCCTTGTGACAATGGAAAATAAGCCTAATATATTGAGCCCCCACTATGTAAACAACCAATACGAATGTACGGTCTTAAGTTTGGTGTGAAGCTGATGAGAGACATTGTCGTAAATCTAATAGTTCTCGCATCTCTTAACAAATTCCATGATGTCCCTTTTCATTATTAGCTAATAGTAATCCTACCGCTTGACTTTAAATGTCAAGTTCTTACCCCCTATGTGCAATCCGTAGATTTTGAGGTATACTTTGCTTAAGGCCTAGTCAGGCTCAGTTGAAGTCAAGCACCACAAGTAGGGGATAGAGTACCATTTTCGATATAGCCTCTCGTCTATGAGGGTGTATCGTTTTACCATCTTCTTCATGCGCTTAACTTCTTTCTAGTTCTCCGGTAGAAGGCTTCCTTTTAGGTATTTTTGGTACGGAGCCATCCAAGTGTCAACATCTAAGATGGGGAGTATTTCTTCAAGAATTCTATACTCGGGGTCATGCGGACCCCCTTATCTACCTCATTATTGCTCGGGACTCTTGATCGTAGTTGTTCTTGTCAATTGATCTGCCTTCCAATTGTCTTTTCTCAGAATGTGATGAACGTCCACTTTGGCAAATGACTTTGGTAGGCTCTTTGCTTTAACGAGGTACTTCGCTAGGCATAGACTAGACACTTCAAAGTTTCTGATTACTTGGTTGACTACTAGTTCGAAATCACAACAGATGATCAAGCCTTTTATCACACATTCCTTTGTTAGCCCGAGCCTAGCCAATAGGGCCTCATATTCCACCATATTATTAGTGGCCAAAAACCCGAGTATCATCAAATGTTTTATCTTGGATCATTCTAGAGTTACAAGTACCACACCAGCCCCACTTCCTGATTGAGAGGATGACCCATTCATGTACAAGATCGATATTAGAGTTTCCTCATGCTGAAGTTCGTCTTTGCTCTTCTAGAAGTTACTTGGAATCAAGGTTATTATTTCAACTACGAAGTTCATGAGAACCTTGCCCTTTATGGACTACTGTGCTCGAAACTCTATATCAAACTCACCCAATTTTATAACCCATTTTATCAAATGTCCAGATACATTGGGTCTTTGTAAGGTCTCTTTCAATGGTTGGTTGGTTAGGACGATGATGTTATGGGCTTAAAAGTATGGTTGGAGCCTCCTTACGGAGTAGATCGTTGCTAGAGTGACCCTGTGGACCTGTGAGTACCAAATCTTCATGTCAATTAGGATCTCATTGACGTAATAGACAGGCTACTATATTTTAACTTCTTCCCTGACTAGGACTGAACTTAATTCTATGCTAAAGATGGCCAAATAAATGTATAACTCTTCGCCTTCTTTTGGGGAGATAGGAATGGAGGATTAGTGACATATTCCTTTAGTTCTTGGAAGGCCAATTGACACTCTTTTGTCCAATGGAAATCATTCACCTTGGTTCCTCTTAGAGCCTTAAAGACGGAAAGATAGTTCTCTATGGATTTTACTAAGAATCGGAAAAGTGTAGCGAGTCCTCTAGTCAGCCTTTGGACTTCCTTCAAAATTTGAGGAGGATTCATGTCAACAATTGTGTTAATTTATCAAGGCTCACTTTAATTTTGCGACATGATACTATAAAACCATGAAATTTTCCTGAAATCACCCCAAACATATATTTTGTTGGATTCAATCTCATCTAGTGTGCTCGGAGTACTCTAAAACCCTCATCTAGGTCTTGAATATGGTTGTCGGTTAGTACACTTTTGACGAGCATGTCGTTCACGTACACCTCCATATTCCTTCCTATTTCAGCTTCAAACATCTTGTTTACTAGTCTTTGATATGTTCCCCTGCTTTTTTCACGTTGAAGGGTATAACTTTATAGCATATATCTCTTAGTAGGCCGTGAATGATGTTAGTTCCTTATCTTCTAGATACATTCAGATTTGATTGTATCCTGAGTGGGTATCCATAAAGTTTAGCAGTTCGTGATCAGACGTGGAGTCTACCAACAAATCAATTCTTGGTAATAGAAAGTTATCTTTCAAACATGCCTTATTCACATCAATAAAGGCGACGCACATCCACCACTTTTCATTGCTTTTCTTGACAAGTACAATGTTTGAAAGCCAATTCAGGTACTGAACTTCCCTTATAGAGCCCACATTAAGCAATTTCTTAACTTCCTTTATCATAGCAATGACCTTTCCTATGGAGTAGTTCCTCTGTATTTGCTGAACTGGTTTGCACCCGGGAACTAGGCTCAACTAGTGAAGCAACACATTAGTCGGTATTCCGAGTATATCCACTGGCGTTCATGCAAATACATCTAAGTTTTGTCAGAAGAATGCCATCATTTGCTCTCGTTGCCGAGTAGGAAGAGAGCTTTCGAGTTGCACACACTTTTTGGGATCACTTGGATCCAACGGGATTCATAGGGTGGATTCACCAGATTGACCATATTGCAGAGTTTTTTCATTTTGAAGGTCAAACTCCCCAATTGGTTGGTTTGAAACTAATTGACCTATCCGGATCATGTAGCAAGTTCGGCCGGTAATGTGGTTGCCAACATTATTTCTACCTTGAATGGGGTCATAAACTTTAAGTGCGATATTAACGTCACCGCCCTGAATACCATCAAGCTGAGTCAACCTGGAATCACATGGTAGATCGAGGGGTTTATCTCATTTAGCTTACTTTTAGTTTGAGCTTAAAGAAGATATTAAGATAAGGAAGATTTTAAAAGCTTCCATTATCAATAAAAATAATTGTTTCAATTGGTAATCAACGATATCGTTTGAAACGAGTATGGATCAAGAGGATCGAAATGGGGAGTCATTACATAAGTCATATCGTTATCACTAAAACTAATGACATCATTTCCTATTCGTAATTTCTGTCTCTTACTATTGGAAATTTCCTTGGGATGCCCAAGAGCCTTACTTCTAGGAGGTCGTGTAGAGATCATACTTATTACTCCTGCTGCCACCCAGTTACTGGTTTGGTCAAGTTGTTTTGTCCGCCATTGTTGGTGTTACCAAGGGTGTCCCGGGTCCTTTAAGTACTTATTGAGGTATCAAAGTTGAATGAGGGTCTCGATCTCTTTTTGTAGAATCCGAGAGTCTTTGGTGCTGTGACCCAGAGATCAATGGTAAAAGCAATATTTCAACCGCATCTAGCTATGCTTCCTCGGAACAATTGCTACTCGATCATCCTAATCCTCTCCTCTACCTCGGAGGAGGATGTAATCCTTTTCGTGTTAAGGAATGTCCTAAACTCTTAGTGGTTGACAGATATATGGGAAGCTTGTCGGCTCAAGATGTTTTTTAGGAGTTTGCTGCATGAAGTCCCATCCCGTACTGAAGGTCTTCCCATGTCTCAAGAGCAATACGGATTCCACCTCTCCGAGCTCTCCTACCAGGCTTCAAAGTTAAATCATCCTTCAAGTCGAATTGGGATCTTCTCAAGTGAGGCTTCCCGAGCCTTGGAACTTCCAAGTTGTCGTGACATCCTCATGGAATGAAGCCTTTTCCCTTGATTCCTCCTTCTAAAAGTGGAGGCCTAAGAATTAGGAGGTGCAGCCCTTAATGGATGTCCCTCCAACTTGTTTCAGAGAGTCTTAAGTATTGGGTCGCCAACGATTCAACATTCATGTTTGTCGGTTGCTGACCATCCTCTCAGCTACCCACTATTGGATCGTCACCATGGGAGATGATATCCTTTGGTGGCAAACTTGATTATGCTCTAATGTTTACCATGATTGCTTTATTGTGTGAAATGTAGTCTGATTTTTATCGATGGTGAGAATAGGTAGCTTAACTCATTCCTACAAATAACGCCAATGATGCATCCCTAAGACCCGGATTAGCGTATGAATTAGGAAGTTGGGTATTTCCTTAGTGGATCCGTTTAGTGACTGGTCCGATTTTCATAACTTCAAATCCATATCCTGTGCATAACAACAAAATGAATCAAAGGTAAGAGGTATAGAAGACTCACTCCCTGATATATCCTCACACACTTAAATTAGTGATCTTTATTCTTGAACAGAAAGATTTGAAAATAAGTTTGGAAATGAAAAGAGGATAGAGATGAATTTGAATTAGGAGGGCTTCGCTCCACTTGGTTCAGTCAAACATTTGAGTGTCTTTTTTCTCTCTTTTTTTTCTCTCCCCCTTTTTCAATCTTGGAGGATTGGTATTTATAGCCGGAATTTTTGTTCATGCGCTGTGTCATTTTAAGATAACTATTTGGGAGGCATTACTTTTTAGATGTAAATGCCGTCTCAATTTAACGAGAAACCGTTTGGCTATTAATTGTGGGGTCGTTTTGACCATTTTTGGATAGGGTTATTTACTGGCACATTATTACCCTTCAATTTTTTAGTAACCATCTTAAATTAAGTCTTTTAGTTAATGTATCAGAGAGCCGTTGCTTGGCTGTTCATATCCGTCTCTTACTTCTACATTTGGGCCGCTGGGGTCTAGGCCTCAAACTAATATTGGGCCGGTTTGTTTTGGGCCGCACTCAATAATTTTTATTTGCTAATCAAATACGCTTAACTTTACATAAATTTACTTTCTAATTTATCTTTTACACAATAGATTGGCTTGGTTAGATGAGAAATCAATATCACTTATTTATTCACAGTTATTTTTTTGGTAGATAAGAAATCTTATTAACAACTAATATATATATATAGCAAGGGTATGAAGGGATTAAATCTATAAAGATAAAATTATACAGTTATACCATTCCCAATAAACGCAAATAAATTCAAAAATATGACTAGAAAAGGAAAAAAAATCACGACGAAATATGTGACAACAAACAAGGGATAGCGCCCAAAATTAATTATCTGTAAATATAGTTTTGTTAATCTCCATCATGATCGGAAAAATAATAAAAAAAATCTTCATGGCCATTGCTTTAAGAAACAGATAACTACGTGTTTGAACGGAAGGCTATTACATCCTTTGAAGGGGATTTAGCAATCTCCGGAGGCTATACTATCTTATAATGTAATGAGTTTTTTTAAAAGTAATAAGAATATTCATTTGCGATCAAACTATCTGAACAAATAGCATAACGGTTGCTCGTGCAATGTATTAATGCCATAACATTGGTGAAACTCATAAATAGATCGACATAGATATAAACAACATAATAAAGACGATACATTTTTAGCATCGTAACAAAAATAACAAAGACTATATGCAACTGAGTAGCTAGTGCAATGTCGCACAATTCGTGTGTGAGTTTTGAGTGGTCGATACTGGCGGACCGAACATAAGCAAGAGATTGTTTAAAATATCTGCAAGTTGTGAGATGAGTTTCCAAAGCAAGAATTAAGAGTAAATTCAGTGATGATATTAGCTGTTAACCCGATAATTAAGATGTTTGGGTTAACACTAAAAAACTATATCGATATGATATGATTCATTCTTTTGCAATTCCTCCTACTTATTTCTCACAATTTCGGCTTGTTAATTACATGCATGTACATTTGCACATACGCACACATACAAAGATATCTTAATCTACATGGAAGGAAATATTAGCCTGTGTAGAAGAAACTGTGTCCAAAAATATAAGTTGAGAACTATTGCGTAATTATTTAGATTTTAAAATGATATAATATTTTATTCATCTATTTTATTTGAAAGAAGCATACGAACAATTGAAAATGAAAAGGCTGTATATTTCTTAATAATTAACTTGCAATGACAAGCCCTATATATAGTAGATAATAATAAGTATATAGGGAAAGTAATAAATATAGAAATCTAGAAAATATTCATAGATTATTCTACTTATACAATATTAATATTATGAAAACTTAATATTACATAACATTACATTATCTTATTATATTTGACATCCTACCTCAAACTCAAGTGGGTAAAGTGAAAACCAACTTGAATTTGAAAACTAAATCCAGAAATTGTCTTGTTGAGTACACTTAGTGAAAGTGTCATGGATTGTTCAGTTGATGAAATATATCAAATGTGTGTACTACCTTGACAGATATGTTGACAAATGAAATGATAATTATTTTTAATATAATTGGTGCGCTCATGAAATATATCATTATGGACAATTTGTATGACAATGTGATTGTTACAATGTAAGATGATCGCGCTAGGACGTGGAACTCCGATGTCTTTAAGTAACCACTATAATCAAATGACTTTCACAGTTGTATCAAACAGTGCATAGTATTCTGCTATAGCACTTGAGCAAACCATGAAATAAGAGATGTGTCTAAAAGAAGTAATGCTAGTGGTAGAGTATCGATCAGTGGAAACACAATCTAGTTGGCATCAGAAAAGCGTGTAATTGTAGAGTTGAGTGAGTAGAAAAATGAAATTTATTAAATAAGGTTCCTTTAATATATCAAAGAATATAGAGCACAGTTGCATGATGAGTGGATTGTAGTATAGTTATAAACTGACTAACAAGATAAATCATATAATCAATGCTAGGGTGAGTAATGATAAGATGAACAAGATCAGCCACTAGTTACCAATAATGTGTTATGCCTGGCAAAGGTATACCATTAGACGAAGGAAGTTGACTATTTGACTATAAGGCAGTAGGAGCAGTATTATTATCACTTATGACAGTGTGAGTGATGTTATAACAGCAAGAGTGAGTAAATTTGAGACATATTTGCAAAAGATAATAACCATCAGAACTAGATGTTTTAATCCTAAGGAAGCAACCAACATTACTAAGGTCTTTTATCTCAAATTGCTTATGTAGAAAAGTTTTAATGGTTTTGATATTATCACGATTATCTCCAATAATGATCAAATCATTAATATAAAGTAAAAGGAAAAAGTGTCAATTAGGTTGTCACGAATTCGATTTAAAATAGGTTTAAATAATTATAATTTATAAAAATTAAAATTTTAAAATAATATAACAAATTTGAAACTCAGATGTGACAAAATAAACAAACCACGGGACCCAATAAGATAAACACAACCCGCACAAGATCTCATCGGATAACTATCTAGACAATCATAAATAATTTGCTCCACAAACATCGTAAGGGAGAGACAAACCAACCATAACATATCCAATATATATACAACCCAACAAATCCCATACAAACTAAGGCCTACAACCGGCCGAACCTAAATATCCAAAATACATTTCATACATATCCAGTTTGAACAATAAAACTAAACTCACCAAAATAAATGAATAATGATCAGATTTCATCCAAACTCCTATAATAATATCCTGACTCACTAATATGAAGGGATAAGAAGTAAGAACGTAAATCTAAAGCTTAGCAAGTATTAATATCGTATAATAAATAATAAGGTCCGAATTTAGAGGGGGTTCATAAATAAATTTCAAAACGGATAAAAGGTACAAATTTAAAAATCTAATATTAGAAGTCTAAGTACAGTCTCGTATTTAAATTATGGTTCAAATCAAATATAATCTTGTTGGGACATATATTGAATAGAAGTAATCTAGAGCGGAATCAAATAATTCAAATCGTGCCATAATCCATACAGAAATATATGCTGAACAAAACAGAGTCTGGATCAAAACTACATACGAACGAAATAGAGTTCAAAATGAAATCATATAAATTGAAATATATTCCAAAATAAATCACATATCAATTGTATGAGACTAACCAAATTTTATCTGTGGGAAAACCTGCGAATTTTAAATCAAAATTTAAATACAAATCAATACAGAAACACAAGGTATACACGAAATTGGAGAATCAAAAACCAAAAGACCAACTTGAGAAAGAGTTACGCATACTTTTGATAATTTTAAATCAGATTAACCACTATTTAGACCCATGGGTAGGGCCATCTATATACTATGTTTCCCATAGATAAGGGACATACCTACTATGTTTTGTTACCCGTAATTTTAGATATAATTTTTAAATTTAGTACATATATTAGGACGTCTGAATATATTAGTTTTCGTATAATTCACTTATGATAGTTTTCATTAAAATACAGATGATGTGAGTTACCTACAAATAGAGCCTTTTTCTGCCAATAGAAGAAAAATTCACAGATTTTTTTCTATTGGAAAAGGAACAGATAGTAGATGTAGAGACCTCGATTCTTAGGCAGCGATACATGTATACTAATATAAAACACATACAAGTTTTATACCTTTTTTTATATAAATATACTGATGTAAAAATACATAATCCTAAATATTTATCTATTTTTCATAAAATACATGAAACCCTCATATATTTACAAATTCAGAACAAAACCCCCAAATGATTAGTAAAAATCACATGCATGCACAAAGAAATAAATGGGCTAAATAAAAATAGTTTGCATGAATATTAAAACCTCCAAATATAAGCAAAGTTTATCAGATACTAAAATTAACTAAGGATAGGGTTTAAAGATCTATACATCAACTTTATACCAACAGATCTAATAAAATAATACTCTGAATTACCACTTTTCTTCTTCCTCTCTATTCTTTCTCCTCCTCTCTCTCTCCTCTTTTCCTTCTCCCGCACGAAATGCAAGCACAGTGATGCTGTCTCTTTTATATACCCCCAATGGCGCTAAAGTGCCGCTTACGCACACCTCGAGTGCCATCCTCTTGGCAAATGGCACTTGAGTGCAACCTCGAGCACCCCTCGAGTGCCAGCTCTCGACAAATGGTGCTCAGGTGCCATTCGGGCACACTTCAAACGTCATCCTATTGATTCAAATATCCTTCAAATTTTCATAATGTATAATTACTTTCAATACACCCACTTTTTTCAAAATAATAAATATTATCAAAATAAATCAAATGGAAGTTGGGTATTACAATTCTCCCCTCCATATAAAAATTTTATCCTCAAAATTTACGTATTTCAAAACTTAAACAAATACAGATATTTGTCCCGGACTTCATCTTCATGCTCCCAAGCTACTTCGTCAATCGAATAATTCTTTCACAGCACCTTGACCAACAGAATTATCTTATTCCTCAATACTTGTCCTTTCGGTCTAAAATTTGAATTGAAATTTCAACATATGATATATTCTTATTAATCTGCAACGGCTCAAACTTGATTACATGTGAAGGATAATATGCATGCTTCCAAAACATAGAAACATGAAAGATATAATGACAATCCACCAAATACGGAGGCAAAACCAATCTATAGACCACCTCTCTGATATGCTATAAAACCTCAAATGGTCCAATAAATCTCGGCTTCAATTTATATTTCATCCCAACCTCGAAATCCCCTTTCTCAGAGATACTTTAAAAAACAGATGATCACCCATATCAAATCTCAAGTCGGATCTTGTAACTTATGGATTATGGGCCCACACGCTTTTGCTACACCATACTAATTAACCATCTGACTACGAATGAAACGCTATATAAAATTTCAATTTGGTACCCAACTCCTTATGCAAAATTTTTCAAAATTTTGATACAAATCTCGGACCACGATCAAAAAGTATCAAAATGGAAGTACCATATAACCTTATAATCTCATTGATGTATAAACGGGCCAACTTATTTCTTAAAAATGTCACCAAGAACGGCAAGAAATGAGCCAACTTCATCAGCCTATCCATAATTACCCAAACTATATCTAAATTTCTCATCGTCCTAAATAAACTTGACACAAAATCTATTGTGATATGCTCCAATTTCAACTGGAAATCAGGAGAGGGTGAAAAATCCAAGAGGCTTCTTATGCTTGGCTTTAACTTGTTGACACACAATACACTTTGCCATAAATGTCATAATTTTTTGTTTCATATTCTACTACCAGGAACTCTTACTCATATCATGATACATCTTATTCACTTATGGATGAATTGTATACCTCAATTTATAGGTCTCATTTAAAATGTTTTCCTTCAACTCTTTAATATTTGAGACACAAATCCTATCCTAAAAGTGTAGAATCACATTTGCTTGCACATTAAAAATCTACTCGTTACCCAAATCTTGACAATTTTTATCAAGTACAAGATGCTCATTTAGGTCTGTTTAATCTTCTCAAAAATCATTGGTTACATTTGAAGATACGAAAATATTATCCTCGACCCTTCAAAATGTAACCAAATAGTGCAACATTTCATTCCATCCAACATCTCCTATTCTTTAACCCTCAAATGAGTCATCAAACCCAAAAACTTTCGACACAAAGCATTAGTAATTATATTCATCTTCCTTAATTGATATTGGATCTTACAATCATAATCCTTAAGTAGGTCTATCTATCTACGTTGTCGCATGTTCAACTTCTTATGTAAATTTTCAAATTTCAAAACATTGTCTCTAAATTTTCAAAACAAAAATCACAACCACCAATTTCAAATTAAGGGTGGGATAATTTTGTTCATAGACCTTTAATTTCCTTGACCAATAGGCAACTACCCAACAATGCTGCATCAACATGCAACCCAAACATTTCTTAGAAAAATCACAATATACTACAAATCCTCCTGATCTATTTGGGATCAACAAAATTGGTGCTAATGTCAATCTATTCTTCAATTCCTGAAAGCTCTTCTCACAATCATCATCCCAAATAAAACTATTTGCTCCTATGTCAAGTGCATCAATGGCACTACGATTTTCAAAAAATGTATAGAAAATCACCCATAATATCCAGCTAGACCTAAAAAACTACGCGCCTCTGAGGCATTCATTGGTTTATCCCAATTTACCACCGCTTCAACCTTTTTCAAATCCATATATTTGCTGCGTTTAGAAATAATATGCCAAAAAAATGATGCTTTCTTCAACCAAAACTCGCATTTCTTCAATTTAGCAAACAACTACCTTTCTCTCAAAATCTGTGTGCAATCTTCAAATGGGTCTCATACTCCTCAAAACTCATCAAATAAATCAGAATATCATCGATAACGATCACCACAAATTGATCCAAGTACGATTGAAAAACTCAGTCAACAAGATCGATAAAAGATGTCAGCGCATTCGTCAACCCAAAAGGTATCACCCAAAATTTGTAATGGTCGTATATCATCCTAAAGGCTGTTTTAGGCATATCCTCTCACTTAATTCTCAACTAATTTTATCTTGAATATAGATCGACCTTAGAGAACACCCGAGCTCCTTACAATTGATCAAACAAATTATCTATTCTCTGTGATCTTATTTGACTCTTTCAACTCAAATGGGGACATTCTATATGAAGTCCTCAAAATCAGTATAGATCTCGGCATAACCTCAATGGCAAACTCAACTTTCCTATCAGGAGGTAATCTAATCAAATATTTCGAAAAGATATCCTTGAATTCATAGATAACCAGGATATCCTCAATGGCCACAGAATGACTCTAAGATGTGGTCACATATGCCTAATAAGCTCGACACCCATCTTTCATCGAATGATTAGCATACAAAAGCCAAAATCAGTCTTGTCGACTCCTTTCCAATTCTTTCTTGAAACTCAAATGATTCATAACCCAGAACATAAAACAAAGTGGTCTTACTGAAATAATCCACACTAACGTGATAGCATGTCAACCAATCCATCTCCAAAATAATATCTAAAATAATTTCAAAATCCGGTATATCAAGTGAAATAAAATGCACCAATAACTCATATCAATTGACCCAAATCGGATACCAAGGATACACGATGGCTACCAACAATATCCACCATAGATGATACTTATCATGTAAAATAGTCAATCAATTATTTTCACAAAAATTGACCCAAAAAACCACTCCTTATGGTGCTTCTCTATACCACAATTGTCATTGCAATATCTCGTTAAAAAGGGGGGAAAATGTCAAAAATGTGGGCGGTAAACCCACGGCTGGAATGGGAAGGGAGAAATTATAATAAGCTTTTGGGCGCAGGTGTAGTAGCAGGAAAGTGAGAGAAAGAAAGGAAAAATGAAAGAAATAGGAAGGGATAGAGAAAAAGAGAGAAGAGCAGCACGAAATAGGAAGGGAGAGAGAAAAAGAGAGAAGAGCAGCACGAAAGAGAAGAGGGTCACACGAGGAGGAGAAGAAGAAAGGAAAGAGAAGGTGGCACGGGTGAGTGGCGCGCACAGAGGAGAGGCAACGCGGCAAGAGGCACATGGTAAGAGAGAGAAAGAGAAGGGTTTGCGCGTGAGGAGAAGAGGCAGCGATGATGCACAATGAGGAGAGAGAAAGTGCACCAAGCATGTCGACGGTGGCTGACAGATGAGATAGCAGTAGTGGTGGCTTGCAGGCGAGACAACGACATGCAAGGAGGAGGTTCATGCAGGAGAGAGAAGCCACGCAAGAAGGGAGAAAAAGGGCGCACGCAGAGGAGAGAGAAACAAGCGATTCGGGTACCTTGGAACATCTTTTCTTCTGATCTGCTTGATATAAGGTTGAAACGACTATCTGTAACCCCCATCTTTGGTCTGATTTAATATCTGATATTTTTATATTTATATTTTACATCAGTATGTTTGTATGAAAATGGGTTGAGTTTGAGACCCGATAGGTCGGTATGTGTGTGGGTCTATGGTAGTCCATGACCCTAGTGGTGTGACGGACCGGATTAATCAAAATACCAAATGTCCTAATGTCCGTCAAAATCCAAATAAAAATCATTCAAAATCAAAATTATAAATAACACTAAGCATACACAGGTTCCAAAATCTGTCACAAATAAATACGTGACTCCAATGCCATATCTTCGGATACAACGTTGGGACACATAAATTTCACTAGGTACCAAAAATAAACTATAATGACCTACAGAAGCATATAATTAACCATCAATATATAGCAAAAACTACAACCATCAAAGTATAATCATAATGCACAATATACATCAAGATATTCTTTCTACATAAACATAGGTCCACAAAATCTTTCTCCAAGGCCTAGCATCCTGGGACTTCTAATCTTTCTCAATAGGCCTCAGCTTGTGCACATCTAAAGGAAGAAAAAATAGCAAGCGAATGAGCCAAATACTCAATAATGTACAATTATAAGGAAAGTAAATGCAATATACTTAGAATAAATTGAGGAAACATGATAGGATTATAATGTGGATGCGTAAATGTAAAAATATAACCAAATACATTTTCAAAACACATTTAACTTTCATATCTTGTTTCTAATTTTCTTTGGATACAAATATTGCATTTAAATTTCTTATTTTACTTTTGATTCCTTTTTGTAGTTAAAATTACATAGAAATATATTTATCTTTAGGGGTCAGGGCCAATAGGTCTTACCAGCTAATAGAGCGAATATCAAAAAAATAAATTATATTCACTCCACACAATTGAAAGGCTTATACCTCTAATTCTACCAAAGGTCAAGTGTACAGAACCCGTCACATAAACCCCCATGATAGGGCATTTTTTTGATACCACTGTAATATCTTAAGACATACCAGGGAATACTACGCTCTAAAATATAAATCATTGGTTATATTTTCTGATTACTTTTTCATATCTCAATTGGAAACTCCGCACAAACACACTGATACTGAAAATGGATAACAGATACTGATAACAGATACCAATTCTAGCAACGAAATAACAGATAATGAATACTAATAACAATTATCGATACTAACGACAAATAATAAATAATGGATACTGATGACATATTCTAGTACTAACAACGGATAACAAATTGTAGAGTTTCAACATCTTGTTATAAATTCAAATTTTATATTCTTGCAGAAATAGATACATATTTCATATACTTGGGATAAAGAAACATATTTTATATACTTGGGATAAACATATATAATTCCATATTCTTGTGGACTTACCTGGATATATATTTTCATATTGTTGTGGACTTAAGTCTTATATTTTAACAGATACTTTTTCTCAAATAATGATGAATAAATAATTATAAACATCATAAAACAAATGAATTTTTACCATAAACAAATAAATAGATAATGGTAAATTGTACAGGTAATTTAGTAAATTTGTAATGTTAACATAAATAGTTCATAAATCATAATTTTCATTTCTAAATATGCAGAAGTTTGAAAAAATTAGGAAATTTTTACCATATTGCACAAAGCAAAATATTATAACTTTCGAAATCCAAATTTCTCTATACAAGGTACAAAATATAATTTTTGGAACATAGAAAATAACATATGCAAAATACATGTGATTAAATATCAAGTAATTATGGTAATCACGTTCACAAAACTAGGGATTTCAAATTTCAAACCCAAATTTTACATATAACCAAAAATAACGGGAGAAATTCGTGTACGAAGGGTTAGGGTTTCCAAATTAACATAATACCTCACAAAATTTCAAAATCGAACAAGAAATTAACAGATATGCATGCTTAATACATGTGTATCACCAAATATATACTTAAGCGGGTATTTAAACAAAAATATCCAAAATTAACAAAATGAAAAGAGCAACAAGAGAAAGAAAAGCATATGAATGCACTTATCTCGACCCAATCTACAAGTTTCTCAACTAGCTTCACATCAAAAACGGACTCGAGAATCTCGATCTCCTCTTCTCTCTCTTCTCCACCATGCTCTCTCTCTCCTCTCTCTCTTTTCTATCAAACATGACAGAGAAAAGCTAATGGAGTAGGTTATATACCCAAACTGGTGCCTTGGGCGCTAGTTAGGTGATCATTGGGCACGCAACACTGGAAATCGCGCATCAGGTGCGCATTGGGCGAGTTTCGAGCGTGCCTATACTAGAAATTGCGCCCCAGGCATGCCTTAGGTACCCATCGGGAATGCTATTCTTGAAACATCTCTTAGGTGGTGCCTTGGGCGTGGGTCGGGTAGGGGTTAGACCTGTAGCGAGCCAACTTTGCGCATATGCCATCGGGATCAATTTTGACCATTCTAATCCAATTTTTTATATCCTTAGACCCTAATTTTGATTATATTAGCTTAATAAATCACGATTATCATCACTTAAAACTCAAATTTTATTTGCGAATTAACATTTTAAGATTTACAATGCCGGCTCTCGATTTTGCCAATTCTAGGTCTTTGGGTTCTTCAATCCAATTTCTCCCTCACTCTTTGATCTCGATTTACTTATATTAACTTATTTACTCATATTTATTATATTTTAAAAATTGGTACCTTATAGGTGGGACGATATGTGATCCAATGATATTAAGTTGGCCAAAAGTTATAGGTCAAAAATATAGCCGATGATGATATTAAGTTGGCTGAGAGTTGCAGGCCTAAAATATAATCAATGATGATATTAAGTTGGTTGAGAGTTGCAGGCCTAAAATATAGCCGATAATGATATTAAATTAACTAAGAGTTACAGGCCGAAAGTAGCCGATGATAATATTAAATTGGCCAAGAGTTACAGGCCTAAAATATAGCCGATAATGATATTAAGTTGGCCGAGAATGATAATGAGAAGGCTGAGAGCTACAAGTCTAAAATATAGTTGGGCTAATAAAATTGATGATAAGAGATGGTTGTGAGTTATAGGCCTAAAATGTAGTCAGATGGCATTGTATGTGATGGCCTAGAGTTGCCGGCCTAAAACATAGTTGTTATATTGTATAGATTAGAATTTAATTTTCATCTACTATGGGTGTGCAATTGTTTCGGTAGATGTGATAGAGTTTATTAGATTTTATATGAGCTTTTTCCCTGATTTACTTACGTAGTTTTATACCATATATGATGATACTTGTTGAGCTTTTGGTTTACATTTTCTATTTTCTCTCTTTCAGAGTAGAAGACTTAGATCTGCTCAAGAGTTGGGCAACGTTCGATGTGGCACCGCATTGTTCTAGTGAGTATTCTATCCATACGATTTAGATGAGCTGATCATTTTAGATTTCCTAGTTTGGGGTTTGTTTAGGTCGTTTTCCCTTTACGGCTATTCGTAGGGCAGGTCACATATATTTTGTTCGAATGGTTATCCGCTAAGGTTCTGCATGGGTGAAATTGTCAAACCCTGTAATTTTTGGGATTAATCGCACCCAAATTTTTAAAATTTTTGTATTTATTATTGTAATTATTTGGGATTTCAAATTTTATAAGTAATAATTAATCATACATATATAGTTTTGGGTCGTGATAGAATGGTATTGGAGAAAGTCGTAATGAAAAGTATTTGGGCTGGTTTCAGAAAGGTTATTAATGAAACCTTTTGCATGATAGGTGAATTATGGCAGACCATAGAGTTCTCAAGGACAGGAGACCATTCTCAAGTCAAGAAGAGGAGATTAGATGTAGAAGGTCAATTTCAAGTTGAGTGGATGCTAGGGATAGATGATCAGATTCAGGACGAGAAACTACTCGGATCAGGAGGTCAGTCTCGAGTCAAAGTGGCAATTATGCTACTGCGATGGGTCACATATGATGGATAGACTGATTCAACGATAAGATTAGGATGTAGCTACCTTGCAAAGAATGGCCGAAAGTATGTTTCTCGGGTTCAGGGTCAAGCATGTTTTAGAGTTTTTGGATGAGTCTGATCATATTAGAGCAGAAACTTGGTTGAAGAAGTTGAAAAGAGTCTTCGAAGTTATTGATTGCCCTAAGAAAGACAGGGTGAGGTTCACTGTGTATAGACTATATGGCAAGGCAATGAGATGGTGAGACTCTAAGCATCATATCTTGGGCTTGGACAATGAGAAAATAGGTTGGGAAATCTTTCGGGAGTCATTTTTTGACGGGTTCTTTCCATTGAGCATCCGGGAGATTAAATGAGCCGAGTTTGGCTGGCCGTGGAAAATAGATAAGAAGGTGGTTGAGTACGACTCATAATTCATGGAGCTTTCTCGGTTTTCTCCCCACTTGGTTACTAATAAAGCTCTGAGAATCTAGAAGTTTTTGCATGGGCTACGAGACTTAATTCTAAAATAGTTGGTGTCGTTCAGACTGTGAACATGCAGCAAAATCTTAGATTGGGCCATGTTGATCGAGTAAGAGTAGTTTCATGAAAAGCATTTTCAGAAGAAGTCAAAACACAGAGGTCAGAGCTCAAAAGGGGGAGTTTCTCATTAGATATCTTGTCTTATGCCAAGGAGTCGAGACGAGGAAAGTCCATGGAAACAAAAACTTTTGCACCGAGATTTCGATTTACTAAGTTTACCAACGAGTTTTGTGGGAAGAATCACATAAGACAAACTTACCTCCGTCAGAATGGGGCTTGCTTTAGACACAATCAGATGGGTCATCTTGCAAATGATTGTCAGTCTCCGAGGTGAGGACATCTAGAGACGGGGGGCTGACGACTCTCGGTAGGGCATTGGCAGCCACAACTCAAGATGCCAGAGTTAATCCCTCAGCTGTAGAAGATTTTGGATCAAAAGATCAAGTGTTGTGGAGGAATTGCATAGTCAACTTAAGAGCGCTAAAGTGAAGTATAGGCGAAAGATCTTTATCTGTTTGAGGATTAAGGTGCATAAATTTTGAGGATAAAATTTTTATAAGGAGCGGAGAATGTAATATCCTTTTAAAAAAAGGAAAAATGCCAAAACCGTGGGAAATAAACCTACGACTGGTATGGGAAGTGGGAAATTATAATAGGTTTTGGGTGCAGGTGCAACAACAAGAAAAAGAGAGAAAGAAAGAAAAAAAGAAAGAAAAGGAAATGGAGGGAGAGGGAGAGAGAAGAGCCACTCAAGAGAAAAGAGGGTTGCACAAGGAAGGAGGAGGCGGCGCGGGTGAGCGGCACCCGCTGGGGACATGGTGCTTTATGCCACTCATAAGCTGGCAGGAGAAGCACACCACTGGTGGGAGATGCAGAAAAGGGTTTTTAATGTGCCTGAACGAGATATTAGTTGGGAAATGTTTGAAGCAGCTTTTCTAGAAAAATATTTCCCTCCTAATATTCGTGGTCAGATGGAGGATGAATTTCTTCGTCTAAGGCAGGGTACTCGCTCGGTGGCCGAGTATGATTCGAAATTTTCGGAATTATCTCGCTTTGCCCCTTTTATGGTGGAAGACGAAGAAAGGAGGATTAGAAGATTTTTCCAGGGCTTGAAGGATGAAATCAGGAAACATCTATCCACTCTAACGTTAACAACGTATGGAGAGATGCTGGCGAAGGCCATTATTTACGAGAAGGAATTAGAGAGGGGAGCATTGAACAAGCAAAGGACTTTCAACCAGCCACCTCGAACCAGTGCTAGTGGAGGGCCTTCTAAGAAAGCAAGGCCATCAGGGTTCAATGGGGATCAAACACGATCAGTGCAGAATTCTCGATCCTCAACTAATGATACATGTAATCATTGCGGGAAATCTCATGGTGAAAAGCCTTGCTACAAGAAGCTGGGTGCTTGTTTTAACTGCGGGCAAACAGGACATATGATCAGAGATTGTCCTCTCGCTAAACAAAACCCAGGATTTAAATCTCCGGTTCCGGCCAAGGTGTTTGCCATTTCTGCTAAGGAGGCTGAAACATCTACGGAAGTGGTGGAAGGTACAATTTCTATTTGTGGCATTTCTAGTCATGTGCTCTTTGACTCTGGATCTACACACTCATTTATCTCTCATGAATTTTCAAAGCATCTTACGACTCGCCCTAAAGTTCTTAGTTGCCCATTAATGGTCAACTCACCTACTGGGTCATCCGTAATTTTAAATGTTGCTTTTACTGAATGTCCGATAGAGGTAAATGAACGCTTAATGCCTGTGGACTTGGTTGTATTAGAAATGAGTGATTTTGATGCAATCTTGGGAATGAATTGGTTAGCCAGATACCATGCCAAGATTGATTGCTTCAGAAAAAGAGTAGAGTTCGCCATTCCTGGAATCAC
>JAOVVI020001904.1:0-22574 GCA_028571085.2 Nepenthes alata
ACTTCTGTTGACCGTCTGAATAGTTGTCCTCCAGGATTCTCCAAAGAACCGGTTAACTTAACCTCCAAGATGGTTAATATCGAACCATCCAGGTTAACCGCCAATCCGGTTAACTCCCCATTGACCGTCTGAAGCCTTGCTCACCAAACCAGTCAACTTTTTGTTGACCGTCTGAGCCTTGCCCGCAAGACCAGTCTAGTTCTAAGTTTACTAGAACTTCTTCACGAGAGTGATCCCCAACAGGGGTGCACCTAGGCCCCATTATCATTTACCCTGGATTTAAAGGGCATACAATTATGGCTCATTTAAATCTATTTATCTTTACATTTTTTAAATGCCAACACCCACCCTAGAAATCTAGCATTACGATATTAAAATTAGATGGGAGCCAACTAAGAGCATGGGTGCCAGCAGTTTTCAGATTTCCAATTTCTAACCATTCCATAATGAAATTTTAAGAGTATAGTCAACAATCGTGGACAACGGCATGCTGAGAAATAAATGGGCAATTAATTTCTTCCTTAGGCAAGACCAGAATTTAAAAATAAAAAAATAAGAAAATATAAAATGGTATATGACGGGTACGGCGAGGTACGGGCCAGCCCAAACCCATTGTGTAGATGGATAAGAGATCCGAAGTGATGACGGCTTAACGGAAGACGCCTCTGAACTCATGAGGCAACTGGCGCAACACATGAGTCAAAGGATGCGACTTGGACAGTCGGGTATTGAAGGATTATAATGACTAACTCAGTGAGTTGCTTCAAATGGCAGCTGCATTGATTCAATACACAAAAGCTTGGAAGTCCTCTTAATGAATGAAGGTGGCTCTTACGCAAGTAAATAATATCTCTCACCATTGAAGATATACCATACCCACATAATGATTTAGGGGCTCACCAGCCAATCAGTGCCTCCAACTATAAATACAGGTTCTTCCCCAAAGCAAAGCGGAACGTCAAAAACAAATGACAAAGACAAAAACAAAAAACAAAGTTAAACACTCCAACAGCCAAGTATACAACTACTAAACCCACTCCACCAGGTGAGTGCATGATTCGAAACTACTCTACCAAACAAGTGCACCAAGCGGAGTATTGCTCTCCAAACAAACACTTACCCTGTCTACTCTACATTTTTGCATTTATTTTCTAATATATTTTTTTAGTAGAAAGATTTTTAACTTGAACGTCGAATGATATATTGAGCAGTGAATCCCGAATATCTTTTACCTTTTGTTTGACTTGTTGTGGTACCAAGATATAGATTTTAAGTTATGAAGACCGGATCCCTTTCTATTCGAGCATTCGGGTGCGGCAAAGCGGTTCCCTATACTGTACAATAATTTACGTCATCGAGACGTATCATTAACGCCATTTACGAAAACAGTAATAATCAAACCACCAATAGAGAACATGGCCAACACTAGTACCCAAACAAGTATACCAGACGACTCGACAGTGGGTAGCCATGAAAATGCTTGTCCAGCCACAAACGTAAATGTGGAGGCGCTGTCCTAGATGGATCCATGTCCAAGGTCCTTCGACCATTTTCACTAGATTGGAGGGGCACCCATTGGTATCTCCTTCCTCCAACTCTCAGACTTCAACATCTAGAAGAAAGAATCGGAGGAAGAAACAACCAACCAAAGAGTCGATTCCATGGTCTGATGATCTTGAGGCCCAAGAGGCCATGAGTGACAGGGCTTGGACGCAGCTGAAAAGCCGACTAAATATTGAAACACTAGATGAAAGCCTAGAGCGGTGGAATCTGTGTTGTTCCAGAGATGTTAGGAAGCTTTATGCTCGAAAATAGGTTTCATGCAGCACCCATCTGAGAAAAATCCATAGCTAATAGGTCCAGCACGGCTCACCGAATCACTCAGAATTGAGAATCTTCTTTAATGCTAATAGGATTGCATCCACATCCCAAGTATAGGAGAGAATCAGAAAGATCGAGTAGTGGCTGTTTCGAGGAAGCATGGATAGATACTCGGCAAACTTAGGCAGGTTGCCATTCACAAGGGAGATCAGCAAGCAGCGACTCCCTCTTAAGTTCAAAATGTCAACCTTGGAGCCCGATGATGAAAGTTCTAATCCTATGAACCATTTAGATCATTTTTGTACCTTGTTAGGATTCTAAGGCCTAGACGATTTGGCCTTGTATATTTACTTCCCACTAACCCTCAAGGGAGATACCCGTATTTGATTTTATTGGCTACAACTGAATTTGATCGAACATTCCAGGAGCTGGTTGACAACTTCCTGCTACAATTCGCATCTAGTCTAAAGGACGAAAAGCAGTTATGACACATTGTTCGCATCCGACAAGGGCTAAATAAGAGTTTGAAGCGGTTCTTAACCCGATTCAACGAAGAGCCCCAAAGGATATCGAGTCTACCAATGAGGTGAAGCTAAATTCATTTATATTGACTATGCACTCAAATGAATTCTTTAAATATTTGGTCCAACAAAAGCCCAAAACCTTTCTTAAGGTGGAGACCATTACCTGCACATACATTGCCACCAAATAGGCTAACGAAGTGAAGAGGTCAAAAAGCGCAGACCAACATCCGACATTGACAAGCAGAAAAAAGAGGAACGGAGACAACTCCACCACTTGAGATCTCACGAAGCAATCGAGTGTCAAAAGAGAGTTCAAGTCATTGAGCCTAACTCCCTTGAACCTAACTCAAACGAACATCCTGATACATATCTGGAATTAGAAATTCTTTAAATATCCCAAATCGCTCAAGAACTTGGAAGGAGGGGATCAGTCAAAGTACTGTTCCTACCATCGATCTCCAAGTTATAACACTGAAGACTGTCAAACTCTGCAGATAAAAATTGAGATCCTCATCTAGAAATGGTATTACAATAAGTTCTAGACAGACCCAGAGTAGGCCTCTAGGAGTGCCAACAATGACGAGTTGGGGAAGTAAGAACAACTGTGTAATTAGGTTGCGGTTGAAGTGGTGAATATGATGTCAATTAGACTACAGAGAAATAATTCTATGAACTACCTAGAGAAGATTTCTAGCAATAAGAAAGAGTAAGAAATGATATCATTAGTTTTAATAACGACAAAATGACTAATATAATAACTTTCTATTCCGACTCTTTTATTATATCTACACTTGTTCCGGATGATTCCCTTGACTACAAATTGAAATGAATCTTCGTTGATAATGGAAGTTTAAGAAATTTGTTGTACCTTAAAACATATTTTGAGCTTGGAATGAAAAAAGACCAAATGAGGCTAGCCAAGGGACCCTTATATGAATTAGATAATAAACCCGTGCCAGTTTAGAAAATTATCCAATTGGAAGTCACACTACGAACGTATCCAAAGACAGTGTCTCGAATGCTCATGATTTTAGTAGTTGACTTACTTTCGGTCTACAACACCATATTGGGACGACTCTACTTAATTGCATTTGCAGTAGCAATATCAATCCCATATTTGAAGATGAAATTCATAACAAAATGTGGCATCGAAAAAGTCCTAGGAAACCAAGTCACGGGCCGAACGTGTCACTTATTTCCAATCAATCAAGCGATTCTGAATCAACCGATTGAGGAATTTGACCTTTGAGATAAAGTGATTCTACAACAAGGTTAGTCCAATGAGTCAACCAACCAAATCCCATTAGATTTGAATGAGCCCGAAAAATGCATAAAAATTGGAGGCTTTTTACCAGATTAAATGTGTGAACAGTAGATGACTTTTCTTCGATAAAACTCAGATGTGTTCGCATTGACACCTGTTGACATGCTAGGTATTCTAACCGAGGTGATGGTTCACGGGTAGGTCTTGTTCCTAGGTATAAACCAATCAAATAGAAGCAGAGGAACCATTTCATCGAGAAACTTATTACCATAAGAGAGGAAGTCAGAAAGCTACTTGACGCTGGCTTCATAAGGGAAGTCCAATACCCATATTGACTGTCAAATGTAGTGCTCATTAAAAAAAGTAACAAAATTGGAAAATATGTGTCGATTTCACCAACGTGAATAAAGTATATCCGAAAGATAGTTTTTTGTTACCAAGAGTCAACTTACGGGTAGACTCGACATCTGGGTACACGCTATTATGTTTTATGGATGCCTATTTAAGTTACAACTAGATTCATATAAGTCTCAACGATGAAGAGCTTACCTCATTCATGATCGATAAAGAGACATACTGGTCTAAGGTCATATCCTTCGATTTGAAGAACGCGGGAGCCACATACCAAAAGCCGGTGAATAAAATATTTGAGACATAAATCAGAAAGAATATGAAAGTATATGTGGATGACATACTCGTTAAACACATTAATCGATAACCATATCACGACCTACGTAAAGCTTTTCAAATACTCCGAGTGCACTTAATAAAGTTAAATCCAACAAAGTGCATATTTGAATAAACATCTGAAAAGTTTTTTGGGCTCATCGTGTCTGATTAGGAGATCGAAGTAATCCCCGAGAAAAAAAAATTATCATGGACATGAATCCACATCAAACCGTGAAAGAAGTCTAGCGGCTAACCGGGAGACTCGCAGTGCTCTCCCGATTCCTGGCAAAATCCATAGAAAAATGCCTTCCCTTCTATAAGGTACTAAGACAAACTAATGAAAAAAATTTCTAGTAGATGGAAGACTGCCAAACAACTTTTCAAGAATTGAAAGAATACCTTACTTGCCCTCCTCTCTTAACTTCTCCGAGAGAAGGCAAAAAATTACACCTTTATCTACTGATATCTGACACGTCACTAAGCTTGATTTTGGTCAAGCAAGAGTTCAAGGTACAACAACCGATCTACTACGTCAGCACTGGTTACTCACAGGCTAAAAAGATAGATCTAGCACTGGTTCACACCGCCAGAAAGTTATAACTGTACTTTCAAGCTTATAAGATCATCGTCCTAACTGATTAGCCGCTAAAGGGATTCATGTAGGGAACCAAAGTGTCCAGACGATTGATCAAATGAACTATCAAATTGGGTGAGTTTGATATAGAATTTCAACTGAAACCGACCATGAAAGGTCAAACTCTCACGAATTTCATAGTTGAAACGACGACCCTATTTCCAAATGATCCTAAAAAGCATTAAGATACCCATCACCAAGAAGAGGCTCCGACTTGATTCTTACACGTGGACGAGTCTAAAAACTCCGAATGGGTTAGAGATAAAATATTTCCTAACACTCAGATTTTCAGTCACCAACAACGTCGTTAAGTCCAAGGCCTTATTAGCCAAATTCATAATAGCGAAGGAATGCTTAGATAGAAACCTAATTGTCCACAGCAATTCGGAGTTGATCGTCAATAAAGTGACCAAAAATTTTGAAGTGTCCAGTCCATTACTCACAAAATATTTTACTAGAATGAAGCGCCTGACCGAATCATTTGACAAAGTAAAAATTCTCTACATCTTGAGAGAAGACAACTAGAAGACGAATAAATTGGCGAAAGTGGCAGCGATTGAGAATTTTGAGCAACACGCCCTAGAGACGCAAGAAATCCTCACGACCCCGAGTATATAAGTTCTAAAAAAAGAGGTGCCTCAAATCTCAAATGGCAATACCTGGATGCCTCCATATAGAGAGTACATAGAAGAAGACCTTTTACTGGAAAAACTGAAAGACGATAAGCACATAAAAAGGACAGTACGCTGGTACACCCTCATAGATAGAAAACTATACCAATAAGGGTACTCCATCTCTTACATGCAGTGTTTAATGCCAGATGAAGCTAACTACTCCCCGAGTGACATGCATCTCTGAATTTGCAGGTCACATGTAGGAGGTAAGAACCTGGAGTTTAAAGTCAAGCGGTAAGGCCACTACTTGCCCATGCTAAAAAGAGACGCCATAAAGTCCGTGAAAAAATGCAAAAATTGTCAGATCCATGATAATGTCCCTCATTAACCGCACACAGAACTCAAAACCTTGTGTTCATCTTGGTCGTTCGCATAATGGGGGCTCAACATATTAAGCTCATTACCCATAGCATCAGGATTGAGAAAGTTTATTATAATCGACATTGGTTACTTCAAAAAATGGGTAGAGGGCTTTCCATTGGTGAGAATAACCGAGTAAAACGCAACTGAGTTCGTCTGGCAGAGTATCATTTACAGATTTGAGATTTTTGAATTTATAGTGATTGATAACGGAAATCAATTCACTAGCGAGAGATTCACCAAACAGTGTGCAAGTTTGAAAATCAGGTTGGTTCATACTTTCGTTACCTATCCACAGGAAAATGAATAAGTGAAAGTGACAAACCGAACCCTATTATACGAATTGAAATCAAAACTTAAAGTCATTAAGGCCTCTTAAGTGGATGAGCTACCCTCCGTGATATGGTCCTCCCGTACGGCCCCTAGGGAACAGACACAAAAAATGCCATTCAACTTGTGTTACTAGATAGAGGCGATCATTCCGAATGAGATCGGGCTACCCAACCTCCAAGTCAAAAGTTTAACCCCGTAAAATAATTTCTAGCTTCTCAGATAGCATCTCGACCTATTCGAAGAAACTTGAGACGCAACAAGTCTATAGATGGTGGTTTATTAGTAACGAATCGCTCAATATTATAACAAAAAGGTGAAGGTCGCCAATTCGATGTGGGGGACCTAATACTACGGAGTATAGAGGTAATATGCATAATCACCAACAGGAATAAACTGTCCCTTGATTGGGAGGGAACATTTCTAATCTCAACAATTCTCCAAAATAGTGCATATAATTTATGCACCTAGAATGGAAAAGTTGGTCCCGAGGACATTAACTGTCGTCCACCTCAAAAAATACTACCAATAGACTTCGGCGGAGCAAAAGTAAGTTCTGTACATGTCATATGGGCTGCGTGTATGATTACTCTTCTAATTGAACCGAAAAACCACTTTAAAGGCTTAAGCATCCAAGAGAAGCAAAAGAAGACACACAAATAAATCAAGTATCCAATGGCATTAGGATGGAGGCGTGTAGTAGGAATTTGAAGGGCCTCAAGAATCTCATACAGCTCCTTCGCAAAAAGAATGCAAAAGCTTTCCACCAAGTGGGCCTCGTAAATGGTAATGAAACCAAGTTGGGGAGCGTAGGCTCTATCATTAGGTAGAGACATCAGATATAAAACACCGATAAGGATTTTATACTTCTCATATATATCGTCCACATCATTATAGGTGAAGACGGATCGAATTGCAGCGACGCCTTGAAATGTTGCTCGAGGAGCCAGGTCTGTACGTGTTGCAGCACGACTGTTTTGCTGTGATAGTAATAATATCCTAACGCAATGTCTCTCAGCACAGTGGGTAGAAAGTTGGCGGTTCTGACGCCTAGATCAACGCATTTGCAGAATAGTGCAAGTTATGATGCCTTAACATATCATTCAACAAAGAGACAGATTGGCGGCAAGCGACCCTAACATTACTTGAGATTGATTCAATTGATTTAAGAATACCTAATTGAGCATTCGGAGTAAATTATTACTCGTCGAATTGTCTAACGAACGAATTGTCAATCAATTGAGTTGTCAGATTGTCAAAAATTAACTAATAAAAAATAACATTCAAACATTTCAATTATTTAGAGAATACAATAATATTAGAGCTATACAAACAAAATGAACAACATTCAGATAATTATATTTATTAATTACTTTCACAACGTACAAACTTACAATAATAAAAGTACTACTCGGAAGAAGGTAAAGAAAACATGAAGTGCCGACTCGATAAGAGAAAGAAAGACGTCCACCCATAGCGGGAATATATATCTCGATCATTTCCACGAGGATCAACGAGATTTAGAGCACCGTTACAACACAGGTTTGGCCTTGGGACGGATGTAAGAAAAGAAGAAGAAAAACCCTCCACCAGAAACTACTACAATTCTATCCAAAAACTGCCCATTTCCTAGGAGGGAGGTAGCTACAAAAAACCATCCACCCAAACCAATTGTAATTGCCCTGACCATGATTATGGAAGAATTGTTACAGCGATGAGGCCAGGTGTTGGGACGAACAAAAAAGAAGAAAAACAAGTCAGTTTCCCATATAAAAAAAAGTAATTAAGGCAATCTTCAAACGTATCTTTGAATCTCAACTTCAAAAGTTGGAAGAGAACTCCCACCAACTCTAATTTGTGGCAGTGAAGGCTCTATACTGACATTGGGCAGTCATACCACCGAGTAGGACATATGGCACTTTATGATGCAAAGTAAAAAAAAAAGCCCTACTGTTTATAGTCGAGAAGAGTGCTTATAGGGCATTCAATTCAAGACGATAATGTATCACAATATTGATAGTAGAGAATAAAATCCTGCCAAATAAGAGTCCAAATCAGCAGAATATTTAGGAAAGAAATGTGCATTGATAGAGTTACAGCTAGCATTCCATCTGTTACACGCTGGGGGTTGAAATTTAAACCTTCTAATATGGTGGACTAGTGATAGGCATGGTCAAAATCGAACTGACCCAAATCTAGTGCACGGACGGGTAAGAGACATAGATGGTGATGGTTCAATGAAAGATACCTCTAAACCCATGAGGCGAATGACACAATGGTTAAATCAAGAGACACGACCCGCATCGTCAAGCATTAAAGGACCATAATGGCTTACTTAATAAATTGTTTCAAACAATGGCTATGACGATCCATTGACTGGAAGCCTGACGGTCCTCCCTGTAAGGCCTAAATCCTTAATTTATAGTAATCATGATTAATTAAACTAATATAATAAAATCGATGTCAAAGGATGAAGAAAATTGGGATAAAAAATCAAAATTGGATTGGTTTGCCCTAGCGCCTGAAGGAGGGCCAATCTGCACTTGAGCGCCAAAAGTCATGGGGTCAGCGCTTGAGGTATACCTAAGGAACGCTCGAGCGCTCGTTGGCAATAGCTATACGTTTAAGGCATGCCCAAGTCATACTAGAGCACAACAGTCCAATAGCATGACATATAACACATGCCTGAGTAGCGCTCAAGCACCACTCTATATATAATTAAAATTTTGGCTCATTTTTTGTCATTTTCTCAAAATTTCTAAGAGATGAGAGAGTAGTAGATGAGAAGAAGAGAGAAAGAGAATGTCATAGAAGCTCAAATTTAACTGATCAAAGTTTGAATTTTAGTAAAATGAAACAAAGGTAAGTGCATTGTGAGTTTTCCTTTTCTTGCTGCAATTTTTTACTGAATTTTTTGAGCATTTTTTATTCTATTACTCTTTTATATTCTAATTTTCAAAGTTATAGTGATGTTGTTAACATGATGTATAATTCTCTTCAATTCATTACAAAATGTATAAAATTCATGCCTAAATTCATGTATAATGTATACGTATGCTGTTTTCTGCAATCTAAGCTTTATATATGTTTTGAAAATCCGATATTATATTCTTGTATGCTTAATTTCGTAAAAAACCTACTCGTATATTTAAAAATCGTGGAGTATAAGTTCCCGCATATTAAATTCTACACTATATGCTTTGAAATTCCAAAAAATTTTCTACATGTTATAGATTTCCTACACCTCCTTGCTGAACTCATGACTTTAAAGACTGTTACATGTTTTAATTTCATACCTAATGGTTTACATATTTTAAACTATCAAATATAAACCTTATGTAAGTTGAAAAATGTATACAAAATACTTTACATGGTCTGAAATTAATAAAATTTCTTTCCAATTGCTAAATTATGCATTCTTTTGCTGAAATTTTTGGCACTTAGCTACCAAGTTAGCATTCCATACTTTTAAATTTAATATGACTAAGTTTCTATAGAAATTTAAGTATGAATTGAAAAAAAACTCTATAATTATGTCAAGAATTATGATTATTTTCTCCAAAAATGTGAAAATTAAAAAGTATGAAGAAAGGTGTAGAGTTTTCCTAAAAATTGTATTTGAATATGGTAATATTTTAGTAGGTAATATATTATGGCATGCATTAGTATATTATAGTATATATCAATGTCCAAACCTATCATTTGCAAGTGAAACACAATGTTTGATTTTGTCAACAGAATTATATGTATGACAGTCCCCCCATGAGTTTTGAATAGTAACATACCGTCTTTGATTGTGTGAAAACATATATAACCCGTGTTTTGATTATTGCTAATTTAGTCGGTAAGGCCCACTAACCCTTGATCCCTAAGAAAATCATATTTTCTCATATTTGATGATAAAAATTAAATAAGAATATGATAAGAATTTTGAAAATATATAAATTGAATTTCTTGTACAAATCTTAAGAAAATTTTATGTCATTGTAGTCGATCCCAATTTATAGTCCTTCCATTATATTTTAAACACAAATTATATATGATCATTGTTATACTATATGTCATATTAAGTTTTTAGCTCACCTCTTACTGTATTTTACTAATCCTTTCAAATAAAATATATGGATACTTGCCGGATGAATAGGAATAAAGGATAATCTTGTTTGAAGAGTTTAGAATTTGAAATTATCAAGTTTTGTTGCTGAATTTCCATTATGGTTAATCGTTAATATAGTCATGCTATGTTTCGGAGAGTTTTAATATATATAAAATATTGTATTGTGCTTCTGAACAGTTTAAGAATATTATATTAATGTATCGTCGTATCAGACAGTAAAATGTAGAGTTATGGATATCGATTTTGGTGTCATATTTATGGTTTGTAGACACGAATGTAAGCTGTCCAGCAGCAGGTTAAATTCAATTGGTATGTAGTTGCAAGTATGACTATACAGACATATCAGTTGTCTGACGATTAGTTATCAGCCATCAAAATGTGTATGATTTATGTTTTCACAGTTTATATACTCTGATATTTATTTTAAACAAGCATAACTTTTTACATAATATCCAACATCACAGTTGGATCAGTGTCGAAACCACATGAGAATGACACATGTTTTGATCTTATGTGTGAATTAATTCATTTTATTATAGTCGATCGAAATATCGATATAAAATTCACGTCCAAAAGCTAATTAGACGATTTATTGGTTAATTTATAATTGATTACGTGTTAATTATAGGATCGAATTTTGAAACAATACACTCCCACTGAATGAAGGGGGTCATTACACAAGCAAGTAATATCCATCATTACTAAAAAGATATCATACCCACGTATTGATTCAGGATATCACTTAACCAAACGACACCTCCAACCATAAATACAGCCACTCTATCAAAGGGGGAGAAGGTGAAAAATGTTGAGAACAAAGGACAAAGACGCAAAATTAGACACTTTAACGGTCTAATGCACAACCACTAAAGCTACTCTATCAGGTAAGTACATAATTAAAAGCCACACTATCAAATAAGTACACCGAGTAGAACATTACTCTCAAAACAAACACTCACCCCCATCCACTCTATATTCTTGCAGTCATTTTCTAATATCTTTCCCCTCTGAGTAAAGAAATTTCTAACTCGAGTATTAAATGATATATCAAGAAACAAATCTCATATACCTTTTACCACTCATTTGACTTATTATGGTATGTAAACCCCAAATTTCAAATTATTAAAACTAAAGCGATTTTTATTCGAGTATCCAAGAATGACGAAGTGACTTCCTAATTCATACAATAATTCAAATTCTCAAGACTCGTCACATTCACTTATAAAATTTTAAATATTACCAATAAATATTCAAAAATAAATAACATTTGAACAAAAATAGATTTTAAGACATGCATATGTTGAATTAAGTTTGGGATAACTCCTCAAGAAAAGAGTGAAACCATAATATTTAAATAAAATATTGTCTACGTTAAGAAAAAGTTTGAAACTATGATCTTAATTGTTCAGTCTACATGGTTTTATCCTCTCAAAAGAACTTTACATAAAAAACAACTAAATATCAGAATTGTTATTCCTCTAAAAATAAAGATGGAATGAAATTTCAATTTCAATGCTTACAGCTGGTTTGGAAGGCTTGCAAAACAGAAAATTTATCATCTGTGGTAAAATTGAATACTCAATCCGCAAGAAAGGCTGGAAATACAAGCCATATTAACTGGGGACAGCAAAGACTATGATATGGAAGTGCTACATATTGTATAGGCAACCCTGCTCCTGCTGGGTGGCTGAACCAGGCTTCAGGGAGGATTCCGGCACGGTTTCATGGTGGGGGGCACTATGACCGGCAGGTGGAAGACACCTCTTTGGGAAAAACTTGGCTATACTCGCAGTTCTCCCTCCAGTTTTTTCTGCAGTCATCATATAAAAGAGTTTGGTTTGGCCACAAAAGAGGGTTCGGATTATTATAGAAATGCTTGGAGGACACCTTCAGATGCCATGGTACTCATCCATTCATCTATTTTGTGCGGGCCCATTAATGTGGATAAATGGATGAAACGCCATATCATCCAATGACTCATCTTATGAATATGGTTGGATTAAACGCTATACCTGGTGAAACTGATATCCCCAGCTTATCCAAGATCTCTTTCTTGACCTGCATGGCCAGTTAACTATCAGCAAGATGCATTCCTTACGGTAGGTTTTCTTTTTTTTTTTTTTTTTAGTATGAGTGGTAAATAAAATATATCACTAACCAAAAATGGGATCTCTAGATTATTATTAATACATAACAGTTTCTAATCCTGATTTCAAATAATAATAATAATAATAATAATAAAGCCATATCCCAACCACCAAAAGATTATTTGGTCATTACAGAAGTATCAAGAAGCATACACAGTAACCTTATACCAGTGAAGATTATGGCATGCCATGCCTTCGGATTAAAATATCAGCCGATAAATAAAGGTATTAGCCCCACAACATTGCGATATCCCAATACCACCGATACACCTGATACGGCTGATATTTGCCCCATATTCAATATGTTCTGCTTCGCAAAAACTACAAAAAAAATAAAAAAAATTATGTATGATATATCCGAGATCAATACAATCGCGACTGATACCGATACTACTTTTTCCATCATACTTGGACTAAATGAGAGAGTAAAAGGTAACAAGAGGCCACATACTCCAGCCCCACTAAATCAGCAATTCTATGTAGTTCAGGTTGGCACAACATATCAACTGCCAGCGCTAGCTCCTTTTCTACTCAAGAAACCAAAAGCTATGGTGAACCTCATTTACATGCTAACTATCAATATAGTAAAACAATTCATTGTCGCATGATTATAACTCAAACCAATTAGAGTATGAATCACGGAAAAGGCATGTCTAAGATGAGGCAGCTCAATTAATGAAATTCCAAATCTTCAGAATTAATCATAAATAAAGAAGGAACACCAACCTGCCATCGGTTGTCCACAAAATCTGCAATCTCTCGCACTTTATTTCTTAAATGACCCTTTGGAATGCTGGGAAACTTCAGCTGCAAAGACTCGAGCACCTTGTTCAAACCATGGGGACAGGACCGAATAGCAGATACCTACAATGTCAATCAAAGCTAGGGCAACTCAGGCAATCTATAGTTGGAATGTTTGTTTTACTTTTTTTTTTTTTTTTGCTTTTTAACTAGAATTTTCTTTTCCTTTAACAGTATGATTTGCTACCCATCACTCTAAAAACTCATTTTAATGGTTTTGAAGTACATATCATACTAATCTACACTATAGACGTAAATATCAACCGATATGTCTCAGTATCGGATCCCCTAATACAAATATTTTTTGATACTGCATCAATACTATAATATATTATAGTATCGGCAATATAATACGATATATCATCCAATATTAAAAATATTGACTAATATACTCAATATTTGACCGATTTATTGGGCGATTACATCCTCATTGGCTTATAATTTCAAAAAAAATTCTCCAATATATCTAATACTAATACGTATTATTTGATATATCCGATATTGATATTTTCATCAATACTAAATCCCTACAGAGGCAAAGACTAATGCCCAACAATCAAATAAAAGAACTTACAATCTTAGGCATGTCAGAATCGAGTATCGTGGCACTGATGCCAGGTGGTATTATGTTGCCCTTGCTGTTCGGAATCTGTGCCTCTTGATCCTCTTCGGGCAAAATATCATATGATGGTACCTCTACAGGGGAAGCACCAGGGAAAGCACGCATAGCAATCGCTTGCAAACACATTTGCTCGAGTGCAAGAGCACCTTTGAGATTTCCGATAGGTAAAAATGAGGCCTTATCATGCATCAGATTTGCAATGATAAGAGGCTGATTTTTTCGAAGAGCTTGTTCAGTCAAATTGTGTAGATATTTTTGTTGTTGAATCCAAGAAGAGTACTCTTCACACACAGCTTCTGGCTTATAACTAGATGAAGTTCTGGCATCCTCATCCGTCACACTTCTATGGTTTCTGTCAGTTTCCACTCCCTGCATGTAAGAAAAACATTCATCAAACAATAGGTTTTGATGTTCTTATGAAGAGGAAATCCAATCCATAAGAAGCATAAATTGTTATGGTTAATTCTAGAGTAAGCTGTTGGGGATAAATTGCTCAACATATAACCTTGGGGTTTGAAATTGGACTGATAAATAAGTAACTCAACAAAAATTTTCCTTCTTAGCCACATCATCTGGCTATGCGGTAACATGTGTTGGGGTCATACTGACAAGTGGTAACATATTCTCTCTCTCTCTCTCTCTATAGACTACTACATTTGGTCATGTGGCTTTGTCCTGTTATAATGGTCATTTTACCAAATGCTGTAAATAATTTTGCAGATTATTCATGGCTAGAACAGTTAAATTTGTCAAATTGTTCAATGTAAACTACAGGTGCCACCGCTATGTCATCTTTTGGCCTCATCTTTCCAGTTTTATTATTTGTTTTTTAAGAACTTTGACTCCTAAATGCATAATTTCACATAGCTTCAATTCCAAATTGACAAACATGAAGAGGTTCCACCACCAAAGAAAGGAACCCTCTGAAAATACAACCTTGAAGCATATGCTAAACTAAATCTTCTTCCCAATTTTTCAGGAGTGGTTCAACTAATGTTGTACCATCAATACACGCATTTTAGGTATCTGAAAACCTTTGCTTACTCTGTCAGTCACTCTCCTTTACTTGAATCCTAGGCAAGCCAATCAGGTCGAAATAGAACAGAAGGACCAACAGTTCAAGCAGTATGCACCAACTCCTGAACTCAAGTATTCAAGTTCCCAAAATATCTATCCAAAAGAACCAATATAATCTAGTTTCACAAGACCAATGCTTTAACACACTAAAACATGCAGGCTCCCCATGATTCATGCATAAGAACCAATGGAAAATTTAAAGATTCATGCATAACACACTAAAAGCAAATTTTGTAGCACAACTACCTCATTTTCTGAGAGATAACCATCAGGTACAAAGAAGCCATCATTGCTTTCAGATTCTTCATCAGCTTTTAAACATTCTTCATCTAAACTCTCTTCCTCATCCTTATCACAGTCAGAAAGGCTTTCACCAGGAGCCTCCTGTGTCATAAAAAGTACAGTAAAGGGTTACTTGCCGGGCATGGGCAATTTTGTGTCAAACAGCACCAGCAAGACACTTGTGCAGGATACTTGTGAGATATCACTATTTTAACAGCTGTAGGCGCAAAATTGATGTAGCCCTCACTTCAGCAAAAACACTGTCAGGACGCTTGGTAGCATGCCATGTATATTTCTTCCACCATATGAACGGCAATTCTTTCACCATAGAGCAATACTAACAGAATGGCGCTATATGGTTTGGGATTATTTGATATTTTTTATTTTAAAGTTACAGACCAATACCCTTCCCCCATGTCTATATAGACAGTTTGGCTAATTCTGACCTTACTATTCATACAATTTAACTTGGACAAAAGCACAACACTCCCACATCATAAGTCTAAGCAAGGTTAAATATATGCAATCTCACCCCCTACATTATAATGGACTGTTTTTACGATTTGACCGGTGAATTTAAGATCATGCTAAGGAATCCTATTATTGCTCTAAATCTCATCCTCTAACAATTTAACTTGGAGGTAAAAAAGAACTTGAGGCTGAAAGCAAAGTCAACAATATGAATTAGCAGCAACATTCACAAGGGATGGTTTATTTATAATGCAAGCTCCATAAATAGATAATTTCAAGAGTTTGTTCCTTTCTCTACAACCAACTTCAAATGTTCAGCAATTTAACATAAGCAATTGGGGAAAAAGTGATTCTCGCATTTAGCATGTTTTGAAGTGTATTATATTTAAATCAATAAATTTTTGCCTAATTACTCTAACAAAAAAGTATTACATAGGAAAATAACAAAAGCATATGCACCCTCTCATTTCACTGTCCAATGGTATTTCGATTATGGAATTCTAATGGTGTTGGTTGTCAATAATGATGAGCATACAGATGATGTTAGTGATTCTAGTGAATTGGTAAATTAACCCTTTTACTTGATTCTCTCATGTCCTAAATAGTTTTTCTGACTAGTGATAAACATTATAAGCCATCATTCTGATTCCAAACTCTTTTATGCCAATGGCAGGATAGGAGGAATCACTGACTGAGACTAAGTGGACTTTAATTCCGCCTCCCCTCACCCCTATCCACATAAAAACAAATTAATTGTGTGCATAACTTCCTGGCCACCAAAAAAAAATAAGGAATAACAGTGTCATTCAAGTTCTATAGTAACCTATTCCAAGCCTACAAATGGTCCCAATTCTTTGACTCCCATAAACCAAAGATGGCCTTTGTAGATGTGATCTACCCGAAAATGTATGATACATGCCATTGTAGTATCTTTATTTCCTTGCCCAAAAAGTAATAATTGTTCAAAAATAAAAGACAACAAAATTGGTATATACCTCCTCCCACTCTTCATCACTATCAACATCATAATCCAAGTCAGGATCCTTCTTAAGAGGATGACGTGGTCCAACAATATGACTGCAAGTATCAACAATCAATGAATGTCCAAGAGTAAGGTGTTAGCGCCATACCAAAGAAAATAACATATTTCACTAATACAGCCAATATAACACAAAACTAGTGAGGGATTAATATGTTACCATTAAACTGTTATACAAGAATACTTCCATGCATTCCCAGTGTAGATTAAGTGAATTCAATACCTATGTGCAAAATTTTGTGGAAAAAGAAACTCATTTTGCATGATGCAAAATCTTGCCAGTATGTTGCACATGTGAAAACAAGCTTGGAGGTGGGTGGTGGAAGTGTTTGGCCATCAGTGGTCTTGTTTGCACAAACACTTCAGCACATATACTCAAGGTAATTGCGATAAAAGTGCCCGATAAAATATGCCAGTTTTATGATTTCATTCATAGTATACGGTTGGCATAAGTTGATTATAAATAGCCACTGATGAACTGCACATTGCCTTGCTTCTTATATCTGAAGCAACATTGGCCATCTTGCTTCAAATATGAGAAGCCAGAAGCCAAAACAGAGTTTGAATGTTCAGAGATTACCGTCAGATATGCAACACCCAGTAACCAGAACACCAACCTTTTCTTTGGCCAAATACCATAGAATGCAGGTCTATAGCTCTTATCAAACTGCAGTAGCTGCTTACTTCGTCTACCCTTCTTGTCACTAGATGAACAGCCACTCACATTAGCATGGCTTGATTTGTCATCTGTAATTTCTTCATCCCATCCATCCACCAAGCTTTCTATGGTTGAGTTCTCATCACATGCTAGGCCTTTATTAGTACTTAGCTTTAGCTCCTTAAATAGCTCGGCCTTAGGCTTCCTTCGTATACCCCAATGTTGTTTATTGACTAACCGAATAGAATGGCCTAAACTACGCCAAGAATTGAAATGACACCTGCAAAATGAAACCCATACAATTTATCAAAAATTCATAAAGTTACCAAAGTAGTGCAAAATACTACTGTGACCCACTTGCGAATTTCGTCCACGTCAACCTCCTCTTTCTGTGACAGAGCAGAGTCCATTGAAAAAGTGATCCACTCGGGCAATCTTTCACTATTGTTTGGAGTTGCATCAGAAGCACTTGTTACTGATTGATCAATGTCATATGTTAAGTTGCACTTGCTTCTTTTGATAAAGCGTTCCATTATGGAAGCTTGCTTCTGTATGGAAAGCTGCTTCTTCAGCCCAGCTTCTTCCTTCTCCTTGCGGCGTTGATCCCTCTCAGCATCCTCTTGCTTCCTCTTCAGCTGCCTTCTCATTTCAGATTCTTCTCTCTTCCGACGTTTGTCATCCTCTCCTTGCAACCGTTTGAGCTCCTTCTCCTGAAACAGTACTAAAGAGATCAAACAACATATAAGACACTGGAATTACAAACTACAAACTCAACAAAGACCCAGAGTCAATTGAAGGACCATTGGAGCTCGGCCAGGTAACAAATTAGATGACAATTATATGGAATTAAATGGCATATCTATCGCCATGATATAGATACACCACACTGATCAAAGTTATATTAGCTATGCAACACCACCAGATCCATCAATAACTTCATGTGATGCAGGCCACATGTGTGGATCATGCATGAATACCTTGCCATTCAAGCTGTCAATCATTTTTTTTAATTACAAATTGGCAATAAACTTGATACATCTGCACAATTCATGGTATAGTTGTACCCAAACATAAGACGGATCATTCTCAAGTAGCTGACGGAGACCAGCCCGCTTTCCCTACTTTTCTATTTTTTTCCTTTTTTTAATTTGCAGGGGGGGGGCAATGCGAGAGGGCTGTCACTTACACTTTGCAACTTCTCCTTTTGAAGCTCTCGATCCACCTTTTTTCTCTCCTTCTCAATCTGACGTTTGGTCTTCTCTAGCTGCTTCATAAGAATTTTCTCCTCCCTCATCGCTTCCTTCTCAGCCCTGAAACAGCACAAAAGAGTAATTTCAACATGAACAAAGAACACTATTTAGAGCCTTGGAATGCCAGTGCAGATATACATACATGTCAGAACCGTTTTTCTGGGCCATGTTTTCCACCAACAAACGAATATCTGCCTCATTCAGTACTTTATTTAGCTTATAAGATGCTCTCATCAGATCAAGTTTGTAGCTTTGATCATTCTCAGGATTTCGCAGTGCAGTTATTACAGCTAAAGGTCATGCACATCAAAAAAATAAACGTCAGCTAAACAAATTGAGCTTATCAGATGCAAAGTGCAGCAGAGTTAATCTTTATTTTACTCAAAATGCAAGTGTATGACCATCAATGGCACCCAATATGTCTAAAACATGCAAACTATACAGAAAGAACCTAGTCCGTTCCTGGAAGAATGCAGGATATTTACGCAGAGCATGTGTGTGCCAAACTTAAGCAAAATGTGCATGAATACAGGACAGACCACCAACTTCCGAACAAAAGTTGGGTTGCATTACAGCATGCTCCTTTTCTACTACAGAATATATCCGTCATTTTCACACTTTGAGATGACCTGAAATACTTCCAGCTAACTCAATAAGCAAAGCAACATCATAAAGGTCGAACCAACAATCAAAACACTTATTGTTTCAATAATAGATTCCATTATTACTCTACAGCATGCCATAAAATCATTTGTATCATTCCAAATAAAATTGTTTGAACTCAAACAAAGAGAACCACTTCATGTCAAATATAAATTATACACGCCAGGAACTGAATATCTGATGATATTTATACTTATCAAACTTTTTTAGGAAAATATCAGATTGCACTAGGAAGAACTAAATTTCAAACAAATTAAATGACACAAAAAATTTAAGGAAAAGCAAAAGACATCAAGGAACAAATACTTACCAAGAATAGCAGTAATCCTCTCACTAATCTTTTTACGACAGATGCGGCGAATTTTTACAGCCCCACGTATAGAATTGGGCAGAAATTTCATATCTCTTGTCTGCATGTTCGGAGCATAATTAAGCAAATCAATATGAAAGCTTGAACGCACCATACATTGCAGACAAAAACACTAAGTGCAACATTGCAATACAAAAAATATATATATATATATTATTAACAAACCTAGTAAAGCATCAGAAAATGATTCAACAGAGATTATTCAAAGACCAATATACTGATAGGTAAACCAAAAGCTAGAATGGCATGCATGCTGAGCATGCATCATTAATAGCACGTAACTAAATCCAGGTAACATATGACCCAATAGGAACTAAATAATGATAAGAAAAGGGAAAACAAACAATGAGAATAAACACATGAATGAGAACAAAAAGTCCCAATTGCGTGTCAATAGATATAACAAATCAAATTAGAAATTTCATTATTGCACCAATTCAGCGTAATTTTTATAAGCATGCAAGAAATTTGTATCAGCAAATATACAAGCCCAATAAACATAAAAAAATGAATTGTCATACCCAATTAGAACAGACCCCTTTACGAGTGACAAAATTAAGCTAGCGTGTGAAAGCTGATCTCGTAGAATACCAGAAAAATAAACAGAAAAAAATAATACAGCATTAAGGGAATAGCATATAATTTAGTTAATATTGCAGCGTGAACGCCGGGGCTTCTCAATATCTTACCAATGCCGAGATGACCTCAACACTTGAGTTAAAAGAATTACAAAAAGTCATATTTGAAACACAGAAAACTCAAAAAAAAGAAAAGAAAAATAGCTAAAATAGCAAGAGAGAGGGAGACAAAAATGTAAATCATCACCTCCCAACACCAAAGACACGAGTCTGTCTCATCCTCCAACACATCGGCTTCGGCATTTGGCACTCCATACAAGATTCTCTTCCCAACGTCAAGCACGCTGCCCTTCACACTTGCAATTGTAACTACACACTCTCTCTCCTTCAATCTCCCGTAAATCTCACTCACCAGCTTCGAATACGAAGTTCTTTTCTCCTCCAATAGCACCGCTATCATCGCGTTCACGTTGCTAGACGACAAGCTCGATAAATGCGAGTCCAATACCACATTTTCACATAAAACTTCCTTGAAGTACTCGACTAGGCTCTGTAGCTCTTCATTCAGATCTTTGATTTTCCTTTCCCTCTCCTCCGGCGCCAACATTTCGCAAATCTGACTCCTCCTCTTCCGTTTGAGTAACTTCTTCGCACTCTCATCCGGCGATTCAGGGTTGATCATCGTCACGTCAGCCATTAGACGACGCTATCGGAGAAAACCCTGAGCAGTTAAATCAACATTCTAGGGTATCAGGAGTGAAAACAAAAGAATTAAGCGAACATTGGAAGTTAAGCAAGATGAAAAACAATCTCTAAAAATTCTGGGGTCGAGGGTCTATTGATTTGGTAGTAGAAATCTGTATCGATCAAGAAGAGTGGAAGTGGAGATTATCTCCATCGATAGGTAGATGGACAACTGAAACCCTCACGAGACTCGCACTCTCTGGTTTGTTTTAATAATCATTTGAATGGTAATGTATAGAGGGCCGGTGGTCAGACAGTCTTTTTCTTATGAATATATGAATAAATATGGAGGGAGTGCCCAAAAATTCCCGCCCAACGCCTGTGCCTGAAAACGCCGAGCGGCGCGTGTATGTTCGCGCCTCTGCGGTGACGAACTTGTCTTCGAGGCAATCAAAGGATTTATAACCCTTTATAATATCATTAAAATATTTTTAAAAATTCGGAAAATTCTGCCGACTTTATCTGTATTAAATAAATAATTTGAACTATTTTGACGTCATAAATTTTTAATATAAGTGTTAAAAAAATGTCCCCAGTTGTAAGTTATATAACTTATTAATTTATTAAATTATAATTACATAAGTATCATTATATAAATTCAAATATTAAAGAGAAAAACACATCTACATATTCTTTAATAAAAATAATATATTATTTTTTAATAAATATATCTATTAAAAATATACTCATTAAATAAAAAAATAAAATTTTAATAATTTAAAAATAATCATCTGTCACGCTAAAAAAATATCAATTACCATTATTCTAAAATGTCTAAAATTTATATAAGATCTCTAAAATCAAAAAAAAAAAAGAGAGAGAATTCACCTTTTAATTTTTTAAGATAACAATAATTTTATATGACTCAAGAAAAACTTTAATAATTATGAATTCAAATATATAAATTTAGACATATATATAATTTATTAGTAAAAAAATATAATAATAAAAATTCTAAAAGTTAAAATTTTTATATCAATAAAAAAACTTACAATAAATAGATAAATACTTCATTCAATTAATAATAATTATTCAAAATTTATACTGACCTAGTAACCTATTGATGACCATTTCCTTTCTCCGATCATAACACCCACTGATTTTTTTTTTATATCATTCAGTAAACATAAATTGAGATATCTAAAACTTTGTGGAAATAAATTTATTTCATTATAAGGACCATATAAAACTAATTTTATTTTCTAAAAATAATTATTTAATTCTTATATTATTTCATTCTAATAATCAAATATAGCATTAGATTAGCTTTTATTTGGCATCAGCCATTTTCTATTGCTAGCTCTAAGGATAGAAGACCATCAATGGAAGCAAAACAAAGAAAAATCTTGAGTGTTTTCCCATGTACTTAAAACATCAATATTTCAGCATAAAGAGCCTACAACAAACTGCACTTTGGCGAAATCATAATTCCAGCAAATCAATACTTGAAGAGAAGCAGGGGAGTGGGTCGCAACTTGC